>PNEQ01132025.1:22608-36496 GCA_003012365.1 Medauroidea extradentata
TATATATATATATATATATATATATATATATATATATATATATATATATATATATATATATATATATATATATATATATTTGTTTGCAAAAATGTGTCTCTTGCTGTTGATCTGTAATTTGACTACAATTATGTGTATTTTGATGTAGAGTTTTATATTTTGTATTGTATATATCACTGTATTTAACTGAAATTATTCTGACAAATCACTCTCGATACGTATTGAGGTGTATGTGATGCTTGGAAAATAAATAAATACGATGAGGCATGTACTAGACTACCTTGATTTGCAATGCTAATATGTAAGGACATTCTATGTATGTTTCGTTTGATCAGATCCTCTCCACATCTCTTTGAGTCAAATCCCATTCAACAAATTCCAGTTGGTCACTGACAGATTAACATTCCAGCACAGATTACAATTTCGTTAACACGTTTTCAGCCTTTACAAAGTGCTGTAAACTAGTCGTTAGAGAAACGTACCAATATGGTCGCGCATTCGTGTCGAAGTCTAAATAACTGAGTTACATACATAGGCCAATACTGTCACTTCACCGTTTTACAAAGTGTTGTTAATTTTACTCGTTTGCTGAGTGATCGTGAATTAAATCGTTAGACATATATAAAGCTTGAAGAATTAAGTTCTGAATAAGGACGTATAGATTTTTTTTCTGAGATTTTTATGACAATATATGTAAACACGCGTCATGGATTCTTGTATGCGTGCCAAGACAACATAAGTTCGCTTAACTGATAATAACATTTAAAAACGTATTACTATCCAATATGCTCCATTAATACTTAACATACTATGCAAATGTGTAAACATACATACATATATGAACTGACACAAACATAAGTGTTTAAATAATATCTCATAGGAACTAACATTTCTTTATGGGGCAATTCATTACAAAAAGTAATGCGAAATTGCTCCCGTAACTTTGTTTTTAATAGGAAACTAGTGTCCCGCAATGTATTAAAGGTACTAAAAATTATTTAAATATTGTTTCATAACATATGTTAATAGAAAACATCTCCAACAGTTAAATTTTAATTCTAAAATTAATCAGCATACTTATATTACGTGTATCCTATTTTTAAATGTGTAATAAATAGGCCAGCAGTAATTGTATAAAAATGTCCCGCCCTTTGCTGCATTTTAAAAATGTCAACACTTATAACGGGGTTTTATGTGACCGTTTACCTAGCTGCAAAACAAGTGTTCAGTGTTTCAGGTTGCTATCTGCTAAGAAATTGTACTTTAGAATCTCAATAATGAAGTCTGTGTTACTTATCAAATCGTTTGTCCAGGAGCCTTATTTAAGGGACGCGACTTAAACGGATGTTTCCACAGTGTCTTAATAGGGATTAAACAATTTGTCCATCACAATTTGAGGATGATATTTGGCCTCATATTACGTCTTTTTATTTACTTCTATGCTATGCAATAATAGGACTGCTATTGAATTTCTCATAGACAAAAAGTCAACTATAACATAAGCACAAAATTATGTATCTCTGCGCCAAACACGTAACACATTTTTACAGTTTAAACTCTGAGTGGGTTATTTGATTTTTATGTGTTTGAACTTTCTGTACACGAATCAGTGTTCTTGCTTTCTGGATATTAATTCCAATAGCCTCATTAACGGGAAGTGCGCATGCTACATAGACGATAACAAGCGACGCAAAGAAAAAAAGAATTGCAGATACATAAATGAAACTGATTTAGTACGTTCATTGGTTTTTGTGTGACAAACGAAATGTTTTTGTTAATGTTCCTTACTTAAAACAAAGACCCTGTTTCGATGAATAATTTAGTAACTCATTTTGACTCCTGTGGAACGCTGACAAGTATTTCGTATTTTGGGAATTTCCGTCATTTTCTACGTTTAACACCAAACTAGCGAAAACCTGATATAATAATTAAGTCAATAAGATCCAAACTTCGGAGAAGTGTATCAGTCATTAGAGCAGATTACTTGCGATTTGTGGAATAAATAATTCAGTATAATAATTTGTACAGAAAATAAATTCTAAACATAGCTCTATTGTGTGTGTGTCTAGGGCTGCATAAACCATTTTTGGTATATGGTAATAACTGTCGCTTAGCAATGGAGAATTAACATGCCTATACTAGGAGTATAAATTAACATCCCTAAAGTAGGATTGTAATGGACACATTTGAATTGATCAACACTGTAAAGAATGATTTTAGACCAACCTTTAACAACACTGTATCGCATGACACCGCAGTATGTATCACCAAGGGTAACATACGAACCAGTAAAATGTCATTATTGCAAGGACTGTTTGGCGCAAACAAATATGTATATCATTTTTTGTAGCAGCACTTCAACTATATTTTTTAAACTATCATGATGTTACATTAATTTTAAATGCAAGCTTTCCTCGACTATCATCCTCTATAATTTTCAGACAAAAAAATGTTAGAAGCGGAACGCAGTTGTCTAATTTATGCATGGCAGGGATCAGCCACAATTTTAAATACGATAGCACGTGCTATTTTATTTTCATACTCAAAGACAGCTCGTTAAAAAAAAATCAGATGAACTTGAAAGTACGTGCAATGAAAGTAACAACCTTCGCATAATACTGCGAAACAAACCTCTAATAAAACCTGTTACTCTTTAATGTTCTGCCGGGACTGAACCAAACTCTCTTTTTGCCACTCAGGTTACGAGTGATCAAATACAGACTTTCCGTACACTAAAGGTACGGATTTTTTGCATTGGCCAGTTATGCACAGCGACGCAAAAGTCGACATTTGCTCCACATTATTGTAGTATAAGTTACTGCTTCATTACATTTCAACTTGAACGTGGGTTATTTTGTGTCAAAGAATTATAATACTTATGATGCTGTTAACAGCTTGTTGACTTTTTCGCCTTATTATTGATAACAAGAACAACATAAAATCTGTTGCCATCAGTGAAAGAGAGTGACTGTAGTATTAAGGTTACT
Source organism: Medauroidea extradentata (assembly GCA_003012365.1). Classification (NCBI taxonomy): domain Eukaryota; kingdom Metazoa; phylum Arthropoda; class Insecta; order Phasmatodea; family Phasmatidae; genus Medauroidea; species Medauroidea extradentata. The sequence continues at coordinate 25,596 of PNEQ01132025.1, forward strand.
CACAAACCATGAAAGAGATTCGGACACACGGTGCTCAATTTTGTTGTCTATTTTAACGTCAGAATTGCCTGTCTTTAGCAAATTAATTAGTATGCTGTTATCAGCCGATGGATTACCTAACATTATTATTGACAACTAGCGGCTGTTTTGAAGAATAACATTAAACGTGTTTATCATAGAGAAAAATGCAAAAATGTATTGAACTCACCGCACTAAAATGGGAAAAATAAACCAATAAAGCTTATCGTATTTCTCATTTTTGCGTCACAGTAAATCGTATTAAGGCTCGGTTTCAATCGCCATCTTGAATGTTGCTATTTTTCGCTATTATTTTTAATTTGAGAAGAAAAATGTTAAAACCGTAATTATACCGCAAATTCTATTCGCTTTGCGCTACAGTACAGACATGGCAATAGAGTTAGTAAAGTATAAGTTATTTCACAATCAGTCGGGCAAATTATCAATATAAAAAATTTGCCACACTGATTGCGGCGTAATTATAAGTTAACAGCTAAATTGCAAGGTCTGTACTGTAGCGAAATGTAAATAGAATTTGAGGTATAATAGCATATTTAAAATTTTTCTTCTTAAAATTCCAAAAAGGCAAAAAATAATCAAATTCAATATGGCGACTGAAACCGAGCCTTAAACTAAAACTAACACGTCAACATAATGTCACGAAATTTAACATTACAAGGGAAGGGGGTTACGTTTGTCAGTGATAACTGAGCATATGCATATCATAAATAGCCCTATAGTCTCAGAGTTTGAGTACTATGTTTTGTTAGTCACATAGAAATGTTTATACTACCTACTACAAGAAACCGAAAAAAACTTACCAAATGTAGCTAAAATAAAGTGCCTACTTCACCGTTATAAGCGTATATCTACATAGGACTAACGTTATCAAATAAAGTGAAAGTTATTCTGGCCTACGATAACATTCCCACCCAAAATGTCAAGTCGCGCCACTGTGGATTACGAACCATCGCCATGTCAACATCCCCACAGCACCAGAAACGATGTCGGCAAATGTGACAGATAGTGAGTCATCCAACGTCCGTCATATTTAGCTGCACTCTTGCCCACGACGTGAGTAACATACCATTATTACACCGCTCTTCAGACATTTTGCCTCGGAATTCGGGAGGCCCTGGATTAGATTCTCAGCTCCGGTCATTCTGACCTCTCCCAGTTCCTGTCATCGTGCCAAGTTTTGTCACAATATCTGCACAATGACCTCGCTAACGAGACGTAAAATCCACTTATGGTGAAAAATCACGAGAATGTGTTCTACCAGTTTATTCTCCAAAGCAGTCCTACGCCTTGAATGACTGGTCAATAGTTGTATAGCACTGTATAGCTTTACTATTCACAAAACAAACGACACAAATTACAGACGTTCAGTTGTAACGCACTAGAGTTAGAATTCGCCTAGTCAAATAGAGACCCAGAAGTAATGAAAGGAAAGAGTTGGAAATAACATTGAAGACTAACAAACAGTTAACTTTTATCACGATGTAAATCAGCACCCCTTCCTCTTATAAGCCATTCGGGATAAAGTGTGTACTAAAATTTTACCTTTGAAAAATATCACTAGCCGTAATTGCATATAATTCCACATTAACAATAGTTCCCTCAATACTTGTATGGTTGGCAACAAATTAACCGAATGTTATTCCGTGTATTTTCCTATTTAAATGCAACATTACTAAAGTAAAATCTATTGAAATTGACTTATTTGGATTTCATATAGTTAATAAATTTTTTTATTAAACTGCACAGTTCCTACCGACTGCAAAATGTATCTTATACCCGCAAATATAAAGTGATGTGTCCAAAGAAGTTAGAAATTTCCTGTTGTTAGCGATTACGCAGATACGAATTGGCTGAAAACATAAATTTAGCAGGGCTTTTTTGGGTGTTCAGTTTATCCTGAACCACCTATAGGCCTACCTTACCTTCGGTACTGTCTCTGACGCTACATACATCTTCCACGTTATTGCGGGCGGGGTACAGGTTTTCTCGTCCCACACGTGTCGTAAGGGTTATCGCCGGAGGAGCAATGTTACGATTATACGTGTAAATGCACGGCGCGGGGGAACTAAAAGAGGGCGGGAGAGGAAGTTACTGCAACACGACATGAAGGGCGTGTGCTAGAGGACAGATACGAAGGGGTGTGTCAACCAGGAAATGTGTAAAGATAATTTAAATTCAGGGCAAGTGAATGGTTATCTCTGGTTCCTGCTCACGGCAACACTGCTTGTGTTCTATCTTCTCTCGAGCTACCCCTGTGCGGATGATCCCTCCTGCCAGGGATATCCTCTCCCGGCACCGCCCAAATCCCGTGGAGCGGAGACAATGGTGTCCCTTCCTCCCTGCAACATCCACTTCGCTGCCGGCCTGATAAACCCCCCACACCATCGAGAAGGCGCTACACGACCGCACACCGCCAACAGCAGGGCCTTTAGCGCGCCGATCTCAGCCACGACTTACTATCGGGGAAAGACCAGGCTAAGTGTAGACCTGCGCCTTAGAAGTACAGTACTGGACACTCGAAAACACAGCAAATGGTCTCTACTACAATGATAAACCTTTCCTTCAAAATTGTTAGATTATAGTAAATATATCTTACCCACAGTAAGAAAAAGGTTAACATATTGAAGCTGCTAAATGCTTTCTTTAGCCTTCTAAGCGTTCACTATAGTTTTCTTTGTAGCAAATGAAACTAGGCTACGTTTTTTGCAATACTAAGCTTGTTCTAAAAAACTTCAATTATCTTTGTCATAAAGGTCAATACTGACCAATTGTATTTGTAACAATTTTTTTTTTTGTTATTATTACTAAGTTATAAAATGTCAACGAAAATTTCGCTTGCAATCATACTTGCACAAAATTTTTCTTTGCGGCAGCTAAATTCATGTTGTGAGAAATGAACTGACTGGTTCTGTTCCTGGTATTGTCATGTTTAATCATTGAAATAATATGAAATGTTACCGCCACAGTACTAGCGCTCCTATAGAGACTTTGTCACGAACTTAATAAACATTTCTGTACGATATTGAATTACTGAAATCGCAAGAGGGCGTGACACATACAAACTAACGGTAAATATATATATATTGAAAAATAAAGGTTTTGAACTCAGTGAAAAAAAAAATACGAAAAACTGCAGTCCTAAATTACTGCTTTCGCCGATTATGTTACCAATTTTTTTTTGCCAGAAGGAAACATTTTCTAAAGCATAATTCCTGCCACCTAATTTAATGCTACGTATCACGATGTTCCAAAATTGATCGCAAAAATCGTACATCCTCACTTTACTTATAGCGCTGACGGATTTCTCAGAGAAAGTTTTCACGGCAGTAGCCTACTTAAACATGTTATTTTACGGTTGTGATGTAAGCAGAACACTAAAGTCATTTACAATCCGATATTGTTACATTGCCAATTCAAATACTTTATACACAATTTTCTGAGTTTTTCGTTAAGACTGCATCATATATTTATCTTTATTACATGTCGTAAAGGTACGTGATCACCAAATTATAAAAAAAAAAAAAAAAACGTGGTAGTTCGGGTCTTTTAAAACGACTAAAACAGTTTTTTTTCTGACTGCCGTATGTGGGAAAATAACAACCAGACACAATTGAAAGCTTAAACACGTATTTGACATCAAACAATACTTTCCACAAGCAAAAGTATATTGTTGCCACTTTAAGTCCCACATAGGTAAAGGAAAACTGTAAAGCACTACACGTCACTTTATTGAGAGGCTTGCGCGTAGAGGTTACAGTGCATTACATATGCCAGTCATCAGCACCCTTAGTGCTCCATTGACTGTGTTTAATGCACGGTCTACCGCAATTTTCATCGTCATTATTTTATTTTTTATTTGTACCAGATATTTTTTTCTTATTTTAGACACAAAATGTGACTAAATTTGGCTCTAATGAAATTTTTTTATCTCTTATAGTTTTCGCGTAATGGCTTATTAAAGTCATATTTTGCATGTTTCCGTTTTAACGACTACACTAAAACCAACTGATATACCAAACTCAAAAAAATCACAGTGGATAAAGTTATTGCAGGCTACAATGACATGCTCATAAGATTAAAGAATAAAAATTATTTGAATTTTAAAAAAATGCTGAAACTGAAAAATAAAAATTTAAAAAGTTTCAATAATTTTTTTTAAATACAAATAATTTTTATTCTTTAATTTCATGAGCATACCATTGTAGCCAGCAATGTTTTTATCCACTGTGATTTTTTTGAGCTTGGTATGTCAGTTGGTTTTAGTGTAGTCGTTAAAACGGAAACATGCAAAATATGACTTTAACAAGTTATTGCGCGAAAACTATGAGAGATAAGAAAATTTCATAATAGCTAAATTTAGTCCCATTTTGTGTCTAAAACAATAAAAAAAATGTCTGGTACAAATAAAAAATAAAATAATGATGATGAAAATTGCGGTAGACCGCGCCCTTAACACACACAAACGCAGCATGTCTAGGGTGCCACGGTAACCACTTTTTTTGGCGTTGCCACATTTGTGCAGGACACAAGGATAAAAACGAAATTCCAACTTTATCCTGTAGAACCATCTCTGGTATATATTACGTCCTTGTTGTCTAAGGGTGAATCGCAGCTCTATGTAACTTAGACACGTACGCCCAGGCAAAACACAATTATCTTAATGACTGCTGGTCTTGTCACACGTAACGATGCAAAGGGTTTTGCCGTTTTAAGTTAAGCACGTTAAGGTCATACATAAAAAAAACTGATTATCATCGAGAAAACATTGGAACTTCGCACGCACGTTTATTAATAAAGGGAACTAACACGTATGAGATTTTTTTTTCAAACGATTTACTAATTCTTATGTCTAGTCGAGCAAGACCGCACTGAATATATTTGGACTTGTTGCTTCATGTCACTGTGGAAAGAAATTATTAAACTAACAAGAGTCTTGTCCTCGTTTGTAAACTTATATCTCGCGTTGGATGAATTTCATAACAATTTCACCATTTAAATTACGAAATAATGTCAAGTAAACCCTCATTTTTATTTCAGTGAAATATATTAAAAAGAAAGCTATTAGTGCTTAAGACTGTAAATAACAAATAGCTGAGCAACGCGGAAAAATGGAACAATGTTTTAAAAAACTACACTAGAAGAAAAATTTTGTAGACTGTGTTCCATGGCGAATTATTTTGTAGCAAACGCAAAATAAATTCTGGTTCACTGCAATATTTTAGTAGTGACAGAATGTTTATTTTTTGTAATGGGAACAAAATTAATTTTATGTGTAGTTAGGTAAAGTTTAATTTGCTGATTCCTTGCTGCCATAAGTTCTACCTAGTATGTATTTTAAGAAAAGTGTAGGCTATGTCTTAACCACATTTCTAAAATCAGTTTACTGCATCGTATTGTAAACAATTCTGTTTCAATAGCTACTCCTTGCATTCAGAATAACCAGGATTCGAACATTCGAGATTCGGCCACTCCGATTTCGACTTTTCGTGGATATCCGAAATCATCTTCATGTTAGTACGGTGATGGTTCCTTAATATAAGCACCGACCGAATCCCTTCTCCTTGCATCCGTTTACCTCTATCAAGACCTTGTGCTATTCGTGGACACGTAAAATATTAAATTAAAATTTAAAAAATACTAAAATAAAAGACTTGCATGGTTTTGTATGAAAGGCCACGACCACTTCCCTTCTTGTTATCAAGTGAAGCGAAGTCTACTATAAAATTAGCTTTGGAATAAATTAGTTATAACGTTAACCGTCGACAACGCGTCCGAGGCAACTCTTTACTGTGCATGGGAAACTTTAACGCCTCAGATAAGAGGATGGCGTGACTATTAAAACTGTATACTATTTTTTTTTACCAAAAATTGTTGATTTTTTATATTTAGTTCAAACATTTAATTTAGCAATGTTATAAGCGTTGCTTAAAACTCTGTATGGAAATTCTTTGTTACGTTATATAAGAGGCGAAACAAAAATTTAGAATAAAATAGTATCACTCTGAAAGCATACATTAATGTAAAAAAATAGTATTATGATTGAATTATAAAAAATATTGTGGTGAAAATTGTTACCTATTCAAATATTAATAAGCATGTAATTTGAGACTAAGTTTATATCATTTTGATCGAGAAATATTGTGATTTATATCGCAACATGTCCATAAGCATACCCTGTATACATATACATCCCACAATAAATTTGCAATAATTTTAATAATTTAAAACAATCACCCCAGTTAGAATAAGTTTACTGCGTATAAGTTTTTTCTTGTAATATTTTGTGCGTTATGAGTTCATTTGTTGGCTATTTGCATATTGCTAATTAGTATAATATTATTATTTATAAATACTTCACAATTACTAAATATGGGTTGCACTAATGTTACAAAGGGTCACTCCGTAAATGACATTAATTTATCGAATGTATGAAGGTTTTTTTTTAATATGACGCTATTTAGAAGTTGAGTGATATCTAATGAATTAAGTAAAATTGCAACAAACAGTTGACTATTACAACACTGAGAAATGCTTTTCAGTGGTTCTTCCTACGCAGTTGTAGTTGACGTAAGATAGTGATTACATTACGAGCTGCGTGTGATATTCGAAACATGCACCAGTGGTAAGTCAATGAGTTCAGGCAAACTTCTCTTTCATCTGATAAAGCCAGCAGTAGTATAAAAACAACTCTGTTTGTGCTAGTGGAATCAAACGAGTCCGAAATGTGCTGGCAAAGGATATCATCAAAACTGGTAATAGAGAATGTTGTAAGCCAACGCTTTCACATCAAACTCTGGATAGAAAAAACGATATGAATTAGACGAAGCTATCGAACAGGACGCGGAATCAGTCCGCAGTGGTCGCCGTATATTCCCGGATTAAAGTGGCGGTCAATGTGAATGTGTTTTGTACACGCGAGGCCTAGAAGTGCGGAGGCGGTAAAGAATAAACGGGACGCGAATCACGCCTCGCCTCGCCGCTAGGCGCAAGTCACTGAACTGGCGTGCAATCATCTCGACGCCTATATTGTACATTTAGGGGTGGCCCTACGTAATTTTACGGCGTATTATTAAAGACGGTGTATTGCGCACGTCTGTACCTTTCAAAAGATTCTGCGACAAGATTTTAATTTCTTAAGGCGGCCGCCTACCTCACGCTTAAAATGCGTTGCAGTGTGTTCGTAAACATGTGTTTATATGAAAATATTCCACGTGTGCCCATTATTTCAACGTACGAAAAGAAAACCAACTTCGGACAAGGTCGGAACCTCATTGTTAAGACGCCACGCTTATTAAAAACTCTGATTCTAAGCCCTCTAACGTGCCTAAAAACGGCCTTTTCAGACTTCCGTACTTCAAAATGTACTAACCGGATGTATGTGAAACTCAGATTGCGACCTGCACTGAACTTAGTTGCAGACTTTCCACCAATAAATGTATATGGTCATCGCTTACTGCCCAATAGTCAAAACAGTTCGGCGGGAACCTTGCAGACTTGTTCAGTGCTTGGCTCGTTGAGGCGACGCGGCATTTGATGCGCGCTTCAAGGTCGACCTTACCTGCTCTGTCGCTTTTGAGCCTCTTCCACGCGCGGCAGTGTTTCAGGCGCATATATGCAACCCGAATTTACACTTTATAAATCAAGGCTAATTTTACGTTCTCTATAGTAATAAGAGTATTTATTACACATATCAACATTATCTTCGAACTTTATCAAAGACACATCCGTTCTTAATAGAGCTGCGTTCTGCAAAATGAAGCATAACAAACGGTTACATTAGCAACGTGACACTGAAAAAAACGTTCCGTAAAATTTGACTTCGGCAAACGCAGCGAAAATAAGAACTTTCCTGTCTCCTATAAAACATGAAGCTAATGTTGATATGTGTAATACTCTTATTGTTATAGAGAACGTAAAATTAGCCTTAATTTATATGGTTTAAATGCGGGTTGCATATATGCGCCTGAAACACCTGACACTGTCTTTGAAAAGGACCACACAAACACATATTTACAGAATTCTTTGAAGCTAGATTTATGCTTTTATGAATAATGGTGAACCTGAAGTTGGTATTCACACGTGAATTCTATTCCTAAGCATAGATCACTTCGAATAATTTTGTAACGGCCAAAGCTTTACACACCGCTTGATGGTTTGGGCAAGCGGCCAGCGTAAGTATCGCCTGGTAGCTGGCGCACTTTCATTCGTACCAAGCTGCTGTCATGTGCTTGTGGAAACTTCCTTCTTCAAGACTAAATAACATTTTCACGTGTCTCTTGTGAGACTGTACACTTAAAAGGTTCAAGTATAACAACGGAGGCAAACTCAAACAAAATCTCACAATCACAGGCCGCAGTGGCCGAATGGTCAGACCATTCGTCTCCCACCAAGGCGGTCCGGGTTCGATTCCCGGCGGGGTCGGTTCCCGGAGATTCGCGTGTGGGGATCGTGCCGGACGATGCCGCTGGTCGGCGGGATTTCTCGGGGATCTGCAGTTTCCCCCGCCCTTTCATTCCAAAGCTGCTCCATACCTATATCATGTCATCCCTCACCAGCGCTGAAGACCTCGATGTTAAGCGCTAACCGAAATTTCTCACTCACTCACTCACAATCCTAATCTAAATATTTTGCGCTAACCAAGGCAACGCCATTTTGTGGTAGTTCTCATACTCACACTTATGATCATTATGAGACTGAAGTAATACATCCACAGTGAATGTTTCCTTATTTTCCCAGAGTTTCGTCCTTAGCTACGTACATTTTAACCGCACCTCTCCACCAAATGCAAACATCCATAATTTGTTGATTGTAGTCTTCGGTCAGCTGTACAATTTGGACGTGGTAGAAGAATAACGCGTCGTTTTAAGAATACGCAGCGTAACGGCAGGTACCCAGTTCTGTGTTACTTGTTTCACACACAATAATTGTTATGATATTTTAGAAATATCTCGCTACTCTCGTGTCGTCCATCTAACAAGTCGTGTCCGTTTGACCGTTGTTAATAGTTTCAAATTTATTTTCTAAATAGTGCAAGCGATGTTTAAAAATACCAATTCAAACTTATCATTCCCGCATCAAAATTATACATACCAATTATTAGGATTACTACACTCATATTATAATATGTGTATTCCATTTCGCTTCCTTAAAACATTATCCACCAGATATGAAGATATGTCTCAAACAAATATGTCTGATAAAGACGACCGTTTGGTACGCGTTGTTGAAGCGTTGCAGTAAGTTGAGAAATTCGTTTTTGTTTACAAAACTAATACGCTTGCGCCCAGTGTGTTACTCTACGAAGTAAAAAAGAACACTTCAGAATAGTACGGAATATCACCTTCAAGACACCCCGCACATTATTAATGCTGTGTCGAAACCATTCAACATAAATAAAAACAGCCTTTTCACAGTGCTGTGGCACAGACAGGTATATGTATTTAAAAAAAAAATGCTCATATACGTGTACTGACACGGAGAAGCAGATTCGGCTGTTTCCGTATTTCAGTTCGGATACGTCCGGGCCAAACGAGTCTTCGCTTACGCAAACAATTCACTCGCCGCAGGTGCGCGGGGTTGCAGTGTTATATGGTAGTTCCCTAACGTAACAAATCCGTAATACGATTAAGTGAACAGCAATTTTGACATTTTCGACTAACCTAAAGTAATACAAACTAACCTAAGCTAATCTAAACTAACCTACACTAACTGCCACAGGGGACAGGGTAAGGAGAGGAAGAGATCAGTGCAGAACGATAGTACGAGCCGCCATGATTCCACAGAGTCAGTAGGCATATCTAAACACAAGTTTTACAATTTTCTGTATATTTTCCAGCGTTGAAGTTATATTGTCACTGCTTTTAGTCCCGAAGTAAAAAAAGTTTGACGAGATGCTTGTGTGCTTATTCCACGATTTCTTTCTAACGGTAATGTAGCATTATTGCTCGCGTATCACCCTTATAATAAGCTCTTTTCTGAGTCTTGAAAGCTCAGGCAGGCGGGGCTCGTAAACGTCTCGTCGATTACGAGGTCTTTTGAGACGGAGAAATTTTTCTCACGCATAAAAAAAATCATAAGTGATGAGCAACCATTCAAACAGTATCCTGGATTAATTCAGAAAACCGTAAAAAAAAAAAAAGATTAGTGCGGCAATACGGTTATCGAACCAGGGTATTCCTTAGTGCGAATCTAGTTTTTACTCCTGTTATTTGCTATTAGTAACAGTAATCTCTGTTGGAATATTACACAGAAACAAACGTAAAAAGTTCGCGTAGCTCTTTTGAAGAAACAACATAAAGTAAGCCAGTAAATGCTTTATCCACGACACTAAATCGATACAAAGAAATAGTACTCGTACTGGAAAGACAGTTATTAATAGTTTTTTTAACAGAAAAATCCTGTTACGATGAATTTTTTCTGTGGCGGGAAAAATATTTCACGTTAAATACATTTAAGAAAAAAGAGTGAGCAGATACTGCAAATTAAACTTTTTTATGTTACGCCATTGAGGGCAAATTTAGCCGAGTTGCATAAAATCCCACACTTTCCATATATGCAGCTATTTTTCGTACACCTTATTTGTAGTTTATTGTCCTTTCGATTATCTTGTCTTTCTGAATACGACTATATTCCGCTCCTGATATCATTTGTGATTTTTTTGGTCTAGTGTTTGGTTTTTCTGATGTCTTTCTGAATATCGCTATAATTAATATGCTTTTACGGTTTTATATGTATACTAGCAGTCCCCCCGCGGCTTTGCTCGCGAGTATTGTTCGTAACTGATAATATTTACTTTATTTGAAAAACCTCTTTGTACACATGATTGGTACTTCAGTCATCAAGTGTTAGAATGTCCAAGCGGG
>PNEQ01132025.1:36596-83917 GCA_003012365.1 Medauroidea extradentata
GTTTGTCCCTGCCACTAACAGCGACAACTCCTGGGCCTTATTTATAGCCCTGCCTATTTGACGTTGTGGGGTAACTACAGACACCTAAGGTAAGAGGTTAATCGAATGAGAAACATCTGTTTACCCTGTGCACAACCATTGGTGACGGTGCCCTCGATTATATATTTTCAAAATATTCACTTTAACTTTATTGACATTAAAAAGTTTCAGAGGGTAAAGGTTTCGCGTAATCGTATTTGGTGCCCCAAACCTGAGATTAGTGAGATAATATATCGTCGGTTTACTGCCAAAAGTGACAAAGTCAAAATGAGATAACATTATAAAAATGCTAGGAATATGTATATGTTGTTCACGAACAATTGCCCAAGTTTAAAGTCTATTCGTTGTTTCGTACTGTTGTGTCACAGTATAGTAACATACCAAATTTTTGTAAATATCTACAATTTAATACTGTTTTTAAACGAAATAGCATTTATGACTTAATCACTTTTGGCAGTATACCGACGATATGTCAGCTGATATTGTAGAGGAACCTAAGAGGAAAGCGAACTGCAATTTTACCCCTTTTAAAGACTACACGTAAATTGCACTAATTCGATCTGCCTTGTAGTTTTTGTGTGTCAGAATTGAACGTTCGCGCGCAGCTTTTAACGGAATTCGAGCCCACAACCTCCCGGAATTTCGACCTGAGTAACAAACAACTGCGTCACGTAAAGTCTAAATAATTCATGAAAATAAAATTTATTAAAAAAATTAAAATATCTGTGTCCTGGTCTTATAGAGGTTGTAAAACACCACGTCTCGATAGGTTACTGTAGTGAAACTCCTGTATAGGTTGTTTCTCGCTGCTCGTTCCTGCTTTTCGGATCGTCTGCCTTGATTATTGACCACCTTAGTTTTATTCTTAATTATCACGTTTCTTATAAAGAAAAAAATTTACGTACATATTTTTTTAAATATTTACGTAAGCATCACTCTGATGCGAACACCGCCTCAATGACACTACTGGTTAGATAGATATCGTGGGTTGATGGAAAACAAATTTTGTGCTTTTTCACCCTTTTGGGTGTCGAATTTCGAAATATTTTAAATTTACATCTTAGACATTTGTATAAGATTCCAACTGAAGTGTAAATCACATCGCTAGCCCGTTCAGTCGAATCAAAATCGATCATTCACTAAAAAAAACACATATCACCCTTGCATAGTATTGAGAAATCGAATTTCGAAAAATCTGAAAACCGTTTTCGATAATTTCTGTAATCATATTCCTGAAGCAGAAATTAATTGTATATCTCGACGGGTTCGATAGATATCGAGGATTTATCTAAAACACGTTCAAGTTCTTTCACCACTTAAGAGAGTAAATTTCTAAAAACCCTTGAATCACGTTTGAGAATACTTTATTGGTGTCTCGTGGACGTAAAAAACACAACATTAGCCCGCTGGGTTCAAGATATATCGACGATTAATTGAAAACGCTTTTCACCACTTTTCACCCCTTTTCACGTCGTTAGGTGGCGAATTTCGAAAATTCCTGAAATTAGTTTTTAGGTATTTGAGTAAGCATCAATCCTAAACAAAAATCACGTCGCTATATAAAAAACTATGTGATCGATATATATCGAATGTGAGTCTAAAACTCATATTACCCCTTTTTTAACCAGATTAGGGCCGAATTAAGAAAATATATTTTAAATGGTACTTGATATATTTACAATAGCACCAATTTAAAGCAAAGAGTACTTCGATATCTCGATTGATTTGATAGATATTGAAGGAAAATCGAAAACACATTTCACGTATTTTCACCCCTTTAAATAAAGGATTTCGAAACGTCTTTGAGTCCTGTCATAGACATTTGTAAAAGTTACGAATTAAAGTTAAAATCACGACGATAGCCAATTCTGTTTCAAAGATATAGACGATACATTAAAAACACATTTAGCCCCTTTTTACTGCCTGGGGGTCGAATTTCAAAAAAACCTAAAACTGCTTTTTGGGTATTTACGTTAGCAATATTTTGAAGTGAATATTAACTCCCTATCACGAATGTTTCGATAGATATCGATAGTTGATTGGAAACACATTTAAGGTCGTTTCAGCCCTTTAAAAGTAGAACTTCGAAAAATCCTTAAATTGGCTAATATACATTTTTACGAGTGTCTTATTAAAGTAAAAATCACGATGATAGGCCGTCGGGTTCGAACTCTATCGACATTTCTTAGGAAACACATTTCACACCTTTTCACCCCCTTAGAGGTCGAATTTCGAAAAATCCCTTCTTAGTGCTCGCCTACGACCTGAAGGGAACCCCCACAAAATATTTCACTATTCTAGGTCCAGTGGTTTTAGCTGCAGTTTGATATGTCAGTCAGTCAGTCAGTCAGTCAATCAGTCAGCTTTCATTTATATATATATATATATATATATATATATATATATATATATATATATATATAGATGTTTGTTGACAACAGCTAATTTTCAAGTTTTTTTTCAACTCTGTAACGTTGGATTGCAATGGCTATCGTAGCAAAATGATACATTTATTATAATATTCCATTGCAGAAATCGTTTAAAGTTCACGACAAATGTTATTTTCCTTAAACCTTATGCTCTATCAAGCGGTAATTTATAATATGTACATGTTACAGTGAAATTAATGTAAACCAGCATCACGTCGAATAACTTAAGTGCAGTTTATATGTTATTTTCTTTGAACAAATTTTACAATTACTAATACATACTCATTCATTACATTGTTTACGTCAAGGTATCATGGCTAAATTAAGCATATCAGTATTATTTTGTGTACTTGATGCGTGGCACGTATACAAAAAGGCCAATGAATGCATGCTATATTTAAACTTTTTGTAGTTGCTTCATAAAAGTTGTTCACGTAATGAAGATAGGATGAACTACCATAAAATAATTTGTAACTTACAAAATTTATTTTCTGTCTGTCATCAGTCACTATGAATGAATAATTTTTGCGTTTTGATTTGATTATTTTATTAATCATAATATTCTTATTCGTTTATAAGTTTCCCAAATTATTTCGTCAATCCACTATGCATTTTAGCAACTGAAATTGTTGAAGTTGCAATATAGCGTTTGATTTTTCACAAATGTACTGATGTATGATTATTACTTTTCTCTCCTTTATCTTTCTCATGCATATAACGCTAAATACCACAATCACAATCAAATCATTGTTTGGCGTTTAGTCGCAAAAAAAGTATTACATAACTAAGAACCCAGGAAACCAAATATATTGTCCACTGTGGTCCTCGTTTTGATTCTGTTCGACGTCTGAAGTTTCATGGTTAATATTCTTTCAGTATAGCTGCCAACAACTGTACGGCTTATAGGTAGATAAATCAATACTACTACTTCAGTCAAATATATTTTAAGCAGGATTTGGTTAAAATAATTATTTTGTAGATAGTTACTCACGGAGTTAAGGCCATTTTAGGTAGTATACATGCTAAGAGCAGTCACACTATGCATAATTCTATGTATGCGTAACAATGCACTGTTCGTTTACAAGATATTATTTTGCTTGATAATTGGCTTGTTTTCAAAACAAGGTTGGTAATACTTGGTGTGCTAAAATCTGAACAACTATGAGGTTTACTGTAACCAAAAATGAAAGTAAAAATTATAATAGGTCGACAAAATAATGTACGGATTCTACGATACGAAAATTAAGTTTCTTAAAAAAAAATTTTCAAAATGACTAAAACTACCGGGCCTGCCCTTAAGGTAGTCGTCTGAGTGAACTTATTTTGTACATTCGAGGCCCAGATGTGAGGAAACCGTAAGCACTAGACAGCACACAGTCATCTCACCGACAACGTACCTGTGTAAGACATTCATTGGTGACCCTGTCATTTTATGACTAGAGACATGCCAAATTCGCGTTATTTTCCGACAGCCGACTAGACTTCAAGTGACTATAGGCTCGTACTACGTCTCCCGCTGGCTGATGATGTGACTTGTCGCGGAGAATGCTTACACGGTAGAGGCCAATCTCTGTAAAGACGTAACACACGTAAATGACAACACATAAAAGTTCCTGGCCAATTGTACCGCAGATTATGCTCTGTTATGTACAGGAAAGTGAAGTTTAATCTGCTCCCAAATGATAACGCGGATTTTGCATGTCTCTATTTATGACGTATTATTAAATATGAAGATGCTTTGCACACGCCTTTACCTATTTAAAGTTTCTGCGCAATTATTTTCGTACCTTAAAAAGACAGCAAATACTCCCATTTTCGGCTGCTAGAAAATATGCCTTATTGAGTAAAGTGAACTTGAAATGGGTATGTATAATTGTAACGTTCTTTAAATATTATTCCTAAGCAGACATTAATCATGTGCGATGAGCAGTTTTAGAATAATCTGCAACCGGCCGAAGCTCTGCTCGTCGCTCGGCGGCTTTGGCAGACGGCGACCTAAGCAGGATACTCAAGACTGAGTGCGTTAGTATCAAGATTCGCAGTATGTCTCACTAGCCTACTACTGTTCTGAAACATTTAAATATTGACAGTATATATTAAGCGTCGCATCGCTATCCATTTCCATCACGCGACAGGCTTATACACTTGCAAGAGACACAAATCCATACTGAAATTAAAATCTTAATTAAGTTATCGACAAACTCTGCAACTAGCTGAAATAAAAAAAGCGGTGCGTGCTCAATTAACTTCATAATGACCAAACTTCAACCTCGTTGAACCCTGTAATCATGAAAATGTTGTAAAGTCAGCTTAATTGGTCTGCGATTTTGAAGGTAACTCTTCAGGCAGTCTTAATTCAATAACGTTTTTGAAATGTAATCTCATTGTAAAGTGACAAATTATTCTTCGTATTCTGACAAACTAGATTTTCCTCCCTTGAAAATCTTTCTTAACTTTATTAGATGGTACGAAGTCGGCACGAACAGCGTGCGCTTGTCCAAACGCAAAAATCCTCTTCAGTCAGAAATAACCTGCTTAACTTCTAATTACAATATTTACTCATAAAGTACAATCTAGTGTTTTTCAAAGGGCAGTTATTTTGCAATTCCTTCTTCAAGTTCTAGTGACTGCTTTATAAACTAGTTCTCTTATACGAGTTAGAAATGTCTGCCTCTGCCGCTATTTTGAACGACAGTCACAGACCATATCAGCAAACATAGCAAGCTCGTTCATTCTATAACAGGGAGTTTACCGTGATGACAGACTAAGAAAACAGGAAAATACAATACTAGTTATAAGGAATAAGTGAAGAGTAAATACACCCATGCCATATTTTAAAAACTATGAAAATCTGTACCCTGAATAATGTAAGTGCATAGGATATATAGGGAGTAATTTATTATTGCTTAACATTTTCACAAAATCAGGACTTAGTTTCTCTGTAAATAAATTATAACAATGCGAAAGAGTTTATAAAATGTTTTGATATTTCGGACAGAATGTGTAATTAATATACTAATGTTTTCCATTGTTTTGAAACTAAATATAGTCGGGTACTAGCCTCATTACGTGTTATATTATTAAGTGTGTGAAATCAATCACAACTATTTATTTTATTTTATAACGTACAAATTCATCCTCAGGCTGGTTTACAATTGGTACGTAGTTGAAACTATTCACATTAATGAACAAATATTAATTATGAATATTACAATATTATTACAAAATAACTGCATTAAACTTATGATTGTAAGAATTACAAGGTTTTAAAGTATAATTGTAACATTACATTAAACAAATAATTACTAAAATGGCAATATTTTGAATCAAACAGACAAATACTAAACAAAAAATAAGGGGTAAAAAATATATAAAAATAAAAATGTCGAGAAAAAAAAAGTGTGAGCTTTCATAATCATTGTCTATTGTAACTGGTTCTGTAGCAGAAAGGACTTATGTTTCTCCCTGAAAGTGTGGTGCGAAAGATTTCTTAAAAAATCCCGGTAGGTTGTTCCAAGCCTTGCTGGCCATATACGTGAACGAATGTTTGCAAATGGACTTGGAATATAAAGGTAATTGAAAAGAAATTTTATTTCATATGTTGTGATTATGTAATGAGATAAAATTCATGAGTCTTTCCGATAAATATGTTGGCACCCAGGGTATCTATAATTTTTTTTAAGTTGAGTATTGAAATGAAATACATATATATATATATATATATATATATATATATTCTTTAGAGGTAATGATAACCTTAACAATGTTTTAAGTATATTTTGTAATTTGTCATAGGATTTTAAGACTATGGCTAGCGTAAAAGTCACTAAGATACTATTTAAGACTATTAAGCTACTATACTTCCCACACCAGATGGTTTTCATTCTGTACTAAAGTAGTGTAGTACGGAACAATTAGCAGTGTAAACCTTGATGACGAATTATGAAGAACGTAAGTTGTTTTCAATTAGCTATTTGGTTGTATATCATTTACAGTGATTTCAAGGGAATAGTATTATTCTTTAATCAGCAATCGTCAATTCTAAAAAGTAAATATTAAACTTCCGAAGTCGTTATAACTTGAAGCATGTTAAATAAAGTTCTGCAACAATGTGGTAAACATCACTGTATACGTTCCGCTGTCTGAAAATTTGAGCTATAGCTAAATGTATCGATTAGAGTATGACCTTAAAACCGCTATGCTGCTTGAATACGTCCTGCGAAACTCTCGTGTTTATATATTTCTATAGATAACGGGGAATATATATATATATATATATATATGTTTACTTACAACTGTGCCTCAGGATAAGAACAGGGACGAAACTTGGCTCTGGCTTTTGTTAAAAAAAAAAAAAAAAAAAAAAAAACATCCAAGAATCTACCTGGAGCAATTTTGAAAAACTTTGAATGGTTCAAAATCAGGATGGCCAAAGCCAGGAACCGTCACAGAAAATTGGAAATGGAATTTTTTGACTTTTTCAAGTTTCCTCAGAATATAAACAAGACAATTCCTGGCCGTCTGATCGGGCAAAATTCAAAGGCATGAAATGTTTCAAAGTTTAATATTCGCTAATATTCCCAGTCACATAGCACGTGTCTATGTATTCTACTGTTACAAATACTGCCAGCACTGATGTTTAAGTAAACGTTAATCATACAGTTGAGTGACGGTAAACGGCAAAATCACTTGCAGCCCACACAGGCAATCCAGGTTTGATCCCTGGTGTGGTTAGTTCGTATTTCCCAGGTTGGAATCTTGCCGGATAATGTCTTTCTTCGCTGGTTTTCTAGGGATCTCCCATGTCACCCGTACTTGTATCCGATGATGCACTATATATATTATATATATTAATACCTCCTCCCACACTTTTAACAGGTTTTCAATACCATAGTATTAGAGCCATTAGAATCTATCCACTCCACACTCAGTTAACTGTAATGTACTATTTCTCGTTAATGCCTGGCTGAGATACTGGCAAAGTAAATTAAACTGTTCATGTATGTTTACATTCGAATTTTTCTTAACCTCTTGACCTCTTTCAAAATGTCTTCACAATTCCCTGTTTTACCTCACCACTTTCAAACTCTCCGACTTTTCCTTGTTTTTTCATTAATTTTTTTAAGGTTTCCCAGGTCTGTGGCCACTCTAAGGAATCTAAGCCCTGCCCTCCAGAATGCGTGTCCAACGTTTTACTGTTGCGCCACATTACGTTGTTAAGAGCTCTGAAGCCATCTGTCTGCGTACACTTCACGTCGTCATGCTGGTGTATCGACAAGGTTTTAATTTAAACGGTGATAGTTCAAGTCCTGAATGCAACACGTTTTAATTTATAGATCAATTTTGTTGTAGGCGGTTGGGTATGAGCACTCAAATAACCTCTGCTAAATTTATATTTTCAGCCAATTCGTCTCTTTCCACGCGTAGCGACAAACGACGGGAAATGTCTAACATCTCTGGACACGGCACTTTATTGCGCGTGTAAGATAAATTGTACAGTCAGTATGAATCTATATGTAGTTCGATAAAAATAAAATTTTTTTATTTATGTAAAACACAAGCATGTCGATTTCGGTTGATTTTGTTTCTGTATTACGTAATTCGTTTCCAACCATACAGACAGTAAGGTAATTAAGAGTTATTGTTAAATTATATGCAGTGACGGTTAGTGATATTCTTCTATGGTTAAATTTTTCGTGCTCACTTTATTCCGAACGACCTATACCATTGCACTTTAAAGTTTATTTTTAACAATACTTTCAACTTTAATAAAACAAATCAGGACAGTAAAATAATAAATTTGGAGAACGCCGAGATAATTTCTCATTTCTAAACAAAACTTTAATATTTCCTGTCACGTATATTTTCTCTCACTATAATCCAGTATTTCTGCCATTTTTAATTAAATTTGAACATCTGACACTGGCAGCTTCCATAAACACATTCAGCTAGCAGTTGTTTCTTTCTTTTGAGTCGCGTCAAAAATATATGAAAACATGTCAGTAGGAAAAGTATTTAATGAAAAATAGAGACTGAAATTTTTGAGCAAGCAAAGAGCTAGGCTACTGACATTTCGGTAACACTAAAATAAAGTTTAATCTGCGTGAACTCCACGCAGACTGATGACAATTGATTTTAATTATTGTTGCTATGTTATGCATAGTGGTATTCCAGAAACTGTACTTAAATATATATCTATGCTGGTGTTTTTTAAAGGCTATATGATTTTCAGCGTCACTGCATGTCTAGTTTAAGGAATGGTTGACACAAACGCAAAGCTAAAAGTACACAGATCACTTGAGCCTTAATGAAATCGCATCAGTTGTCTAAATATTAATTAATTTCAATCTAGGACTTCAGAGTTGAAAGAACAACTTTAATTCGCTTAAATGGGTTCAAACAGTCATAAATATTTATAAATAGATTATTTATTGCAATACGAGATCGCGATACAAATCTTCGTAGTCTAATTATTATTGTAGTAGAAACTCTCTGTTGGAAGACCTTTGATTTATTGGCCAGACCACTCGCCACTCACCTCGGAGGTCGATCACCGGATTTTCGCCTGTGGGAATTGTGCTGGACGATGCCATTGGCCGGCGGGTTTTCTCGGGGATCTTCAGTTTTCCCCGCCCTTTCATTCCGGTGCTGATCCATACACACCTCATGTCATCCCGCAGCAGCGCTTAAGGCCTGACCCAAATCTCTCACCCGCTCACTCCCACCTCGGAGATCCAGATTTAGTTCCGGAGAAGTCACTCCCAACTTTCTCACGTGGAATAGCTTGGTTTGATGCTGCGGTTGTTTCATGGGTATTCTCGGTGCATTCCCGCCTGCACTGCACTTGCATTCCGCCGCTGCTCGTTGCTCATTTAATGGCATTCCCTCAAGCTCCTGAGACCTCGCACATAAGAATATTCTTATACATGCATATAATACATTATTATCAAATAATATAATTTTTCATTGGGTTATAAGAAATCGCTTGTTATGTACGACAACGTTGGGATGTAAATTTGAAAGACATGTGCAAAATATTGTAGAACATTTTAATTAATGTTTCTCGTTTCTCAAAAAATTGTTTATTGTATTACACTAGCATGAAATAAATTTCTGTACTGATTTTTATACGAAGTTCACTTGTAATTCACTTTAAACTTTAAAGATACATTTTTGTGTCAATATAGGTGTAGTTAAAATGTTAACTTAATGCAAGTGAATCAAACATAATGTTTTTACAATACTGCTACTTGCCCATACCTAAACTCAAAGTACATTTTAGTGTAATTCTAATAATATGTTCAAGTTACTGTGTAAAATTTGTACAGTTCAGTTTATATAAAACAGTTATTTTTTAAAATATAAATCACGAACAGGATTGTTTAAATTATTTTGTATGTATTCTGCACAACAAATTATGTTTCATGATGTGTCACGAAAATATAACACATCCCCAACATTTCGTAAATAATTTTAACTATTCGAACAATCTTCTTCACAGTGTGTTTTTAACTTCGGGAAAAAAAATGTGCTTCCTACATGCGAGTGTTTCTTAAGAAAACTGGTTCCAATGAGATCAAGCCTCAAACCAAGAGATAAGTATTCTATAGTCAAACCAATGTAGATGTAGTTATATGGGTAGAAAGGCGTTGTAAACTACACACTGATAAATACAGTTAGATGATTAAGTGACATAACGGAACATTCTACTTTATGCTGATAATGTAACGTTCAAGCGAATTTCAGATACCTACCATGGTTCTCCGTGGTCTTCGCTGGCAGGGACGATCAATTCGACGCTAGTGTTTGCCTACGTAATAGCTCTAAACAGCGAAGTTTCACGACGGACTATGGTGATTAAATCAGGGCAAGGCTCTGTGCCGACCTTCTAACCACGCATCTCGATTATACCCCGGCCACTATACCAATACACCCTCCCTCTGTCAACCACTTGCAGCGGCGCGCCCAATACCCTTTCCGACCCTTCGGCCCGCCAGCTCCGTTATATTCCGCGCCACACGAGCCGTGTACAAACAAGCCGGGGCCTGCATGTCAAGTCTGTTTACGGAGGCAGGGCAGCCCTCGCGCTTGGCAACAACAAATACATTAGCGCGTCTCGCTCGCTCGATAGGCGAGACACGCTGCTCTCGGTCGAGCTTTCATAGGGTTCGCATCACACTTTACCCTCCCACAAAAAAACCGGCACATGTTTGTTGCGGTTGGCAACGCAGCTACCGCCTCGTTTGGACTCTCGTACAAGCACAGAAACGTGATTTTAAAAAGGGTTCTAAATATCGACACAGCGGGGACCCCTCGTTTTGCTTGATCATTTATTTTGATTGGGCTTTACATTTCGTTGGTTTACATCGAGGTCATTAGAGTCGGTTAAGCACAAATATCCATAATGACAGGACTCGAGAGACCGAATCGGCCATGGCCTACTTCAAGGGACCATTCAAGCTTTCGTCTAGAGCGAATTTGGGAAACTGTTGAAAACCGAAATCAGGATTGTCGGGAGCTGGTAACCGAACACAGATCCACCTGAACACGAGTTCAACGTGTAACAATTACGCTACCCAGCTCGGTTTTTATGCTTAAAATATTGTACAGATGCAACTTATCAGTGACTGATATACGGAAATGGGTCATTCGTACATATGTAACGAGACAGAGTTCGGTAATACCTTGAGCAACGCGCTGCACCACGCCTTATCCCCACCATCACCTCACCTCGAGCGACGCATTGGGCTGCATATTTTTCCCGCTCTGTCACATTCAATCGTCCATGAGTAACAGATGCCTGGCAATTGTCAAAGCTTAACTCAAAACCTTGCAATTTCAGGACATTTTGTTCCATAGTCAGGTTGTGTCAATGATTATAGCGGTGTCGTAGCCAGGTATAAATCCAGCTCGCGGCGGCCGAACGGGCAGTGGTTGTGTGGCGCTTAGCCTGTGCTAAGAAGTGTCGGAGAAGCGAACTCGACAAAGAAGTCAACGACGGTGATAAAGATGGGTGAGAGAGTTTTACGGTCCTTAAACAACGAGGTCTTTAGAGTAGATGAGGGTGAAGTGAGGTTAATGTAGAACACAACATCCCTGCCTGAGCCAGGGTTCAAACCCTCGACACCTAACCGATTATGCTATGGAGGTAGATTACGGTGACGGAGACGTCGGCGATGACAAGGAGCGACAAGGATCAATACATCGACGGGCAGACGTTTGAGGAAAGCTTGGTGTGAGAGGAACAGTTCATTATTTAGTTTTTATTTAGAGCACGAATATTAATTATTGGGAAGATTAATTCTATCTATTTTTTTTTGTATTGTGAATTGTGTGCGCATTCGCGTATGACGTTATTGTAAAATATTTTCATAAGATTTTTAATAAATAATGAACATTAATCACTTTATACAATGTGCCAAGTCCTCCAATTAATTATTTCTGTCCATTTAATCAGTAAATTACAGTTCTATGTATTTTAGCTATACTTTTATATTTAAAACTAATAGAGTAAAATTTTCCCGTGCAGTTGTTATTACCGCCACGATTCAATTCCGAGACAATTAACATAAAAAATAAGAAGTATTTATTGATAATAATAATATATTTTTTGAATATTGATACGTTACTTTAACGCATAATTTCCAAGCAAATATGCACTTACTTTTATGACGATGTAATACTTGGACGAAAAACGAGTCTTTCAAATGTAATAATGATGTTGTCTCAACTCGTGTCGTAAATGTAAATACTGTAAATTCTAATACAGACGAACCACAAATTCTACAATATTAATTCAAAATCTATAAATATAATACATTTACGCATTATATATGGATGCCTATATTTTCATTTGTTACTCAGGACAATTTTTATTTATTTCGTTTTGTACATGTCTATATCTTAGTGCTCTCAGGAAGACCAACATTACGTTGGAAAAATGATCCTTGGAGAGTTATTTTTTTTTTCCAATATATACCACTTTCAAAAATTTTTTCAGTGACACTACTTCCCTTGTATACAGCACTGATAAAATAACAAGTTTTGTGATGGAATTTTTACCGACATCAAGCGGAGCGTAAATAAACTGATACGTAATAGTTAGGCTAGGTGGCACTACCATAGCGGATGATAATTAACCGCGGAAAGAGAAATTTCAGTCACTGCAAGCTAAAGTTTTGTAATATTTTTTAGGAGAGAAATTTATCCACAGAAGCATTGGCAACTGCCGTCACTGAGAGTGTATTGCCGCAAAGTTTTTACGTAGTCGCAAAGATAACGACATTTGCAAACGATGACGGTTATATTAACAATATCGCTATCTAAACCACGATGCATCGGTAAGTTGCGTGCACGGTATAAGAGGAAGAGGTCTTGACACTGCCTATGCTCTCCATCAATAGAAAGTGACTCCCTTTTTGTCGCGCTAGTAGTAATTTGGTGGAAGATTTGTGTTGTTTACATCTGGCGGCTTTGCAATTTTCGCAATTATTAATATAAAATAATGCTACTGTGGTAAGCTGGTATTGTAGATATATGTTTCAGTCCTTAAATGCATTGGCATGTGTGGAACTGTTTACGTATGTCGTCTGAAATAAAATATTACGTACTGTTGTTTTAGTAAACACATTCGAACAAAATCTACTATTTCCTGCCCTACAAAATTTTAGAATCGTTGCAAAGTGTGTCTACATGTAAAAGATTGAAAAACTATATTTTATGGTTGAAAATATGTGTGTCAATGTAAAATTACATTTCAATTTTTTCTTCTATATAATTCACTCAATTCCGAAAGCAACTTCACATTATAAGCTAAGCCAAATACAAAACAAGACAAATCTTCCACTAAATTACTACTAACGCTCGACGACAAAAAGGGAGTCACATTTTATTCCTCAGTGTCAAGACCTCTACCTTCATAGACCGTGATTGCGTGCAGTTGCAAGCTAGCGACGCGAGGTTATAATACAGTACCAACCAAAAACATAGGGCCACCCATACATATAAGGCACACCCAACCTGGATTCATAATATTGGTTGTAGCGTCTTTGTAAATTTTTCCCTGAATGTAATCGCCATAAGCTTCATTTTTGTTCAAATAAACGTTTTTGTATATTTCTTTGTTTAAAAGCTACGAATTTATTAATATTGTTGCAAAACCAAAAAAATTTCTACGTTTTGCAGTATACTAACGCTAATAAAACATAAACTACTTAAGGTAGGTTAATATATGCTGTTTGTGTAGCATAACGTTTATAAACGTAAAATACTATGCAGGGTTCACAGCAAGGAAAAATTATTTGGAACTTTCTCTTTTTTTGCCTTTCTGTGAAAAATAAACACACGGGAGAAACACTCAAAAACACTTTTCACATCTGGGTGGAATCATGTTTTAGACACGCGGTATAAATTTTACTGCTACTGCTACGTCTTGCCAAACACATCTACTAGGTCTAATAAGCCTAAGCGGCAAACACACGGCGGCTCAGTCAAGACCACAAAAATATTCACACGGAATTAGTGGAATATTGATACAGTTTTCTCTGTATTTTAAAATCCTTTCTGTGGCTGAAAACGAGGATATATTAATTTTTATTTACTGTGATCGCTTATTAGTATTTTACGTTCATGAGCATTCTACTTCACAAACATAAGACATTAAGATACCTAAAGCAGTTTCTGTTTTATTAGCTTTTGTATACTGCAAAATGCAGTGATTTTTTAGTTTTGCAATACATTCATAAATTCATAGCCTGTAAACAAAGAAATATGCACAAACATTTATTTGAACAAAAATTAAGCTTATGGCGATTACATTCAGGGGAAAATTCACAAAGTCGCTCCAACCAATATTATGAATCCGAGTCGGGTGTACCTTATATGTACGAGTGGCCCTATGTTTTTGGTTGGTACTGTACACCCGCTGGCTGCGCCCAGGACAATGAACTTGTAACAATATAGTATCAGTAGCATAAATACTTATATTCATATTTTAATAAAATCGTTTCTTTGTTTGACTACACTATAAACAAAATATGAATGCAATTTTCGTTTGGCTTCTGATAAATATGTATCCCAAAAAGGAAACAATATGCCTACAGTATATAAGCGATATATAACAAGGTTGTAACTATTAGAAATAATTATGTAAGGAGGTGTAAACTCATCAAAAGTCACTACGGACTAACAACTTTGATAAAATATAATAATTTGCAATATGTGATCCGGAGTTTAGATTTATATAATTCAAAAATAATTTTAAAAAGTTAGAGGAATTGCATTTTTCTTGCAAATAATTGAACAGAAAGTGTTTTTACAAACATTTTTACGTTTGATACCATGTCATCAAATATACGGGGCTGATTAAATAATTATTTTTCAAATAATTCTTAGTTCCTTAGCTAACTAAATTTTTTATATATTTTTATTTTAGATGTCCATGTAGCTCGTATATTTTCAACAACATTCAAATATTATTTAACCTCGTTGATGAAGTAGTTAAATTACTGAAGTACTGTAATGTGTAAAATTATGAATAAATAAATATGGTTAGGCCACAAGTGAAAGGCATTTCTGATTCTGGCAAGTTGTAAATTCTAAAAGAAGGAACAGCAGGAAGAGTAATCATAGCCTTTCATGGTAGTTTCTCTGTACCACTCTAATAAGAACATTTGAAATCTATCCAACTTACCAAGAGGCACAAAATTAAATTAAATTTAACAACCATTATTTTGTAAAAAAAAATTATTTACTGGTATAAATTTTGCCAAGAAGGACTTCAAAATAACTAACGTTATTCTTAAAATTTTAGCCAGCCTAAAAGCATTAGTTTTACACATACTATTCAATATCTTTGAAGCTTTACTTGAACAGATTGAGATAAAGTTGTATTTGGCAACCTATTAGTGCCACGAGACATTGATTACAGTGTTTATCTGTGGGCGAATAGTTTCCGGATAATCATTGCTATTGTTTAAAATTTAATATTTGCATTTTACACTGCAGTGACGGTCACTGACGCTCACTGAAGGATTAGGCCAAGTTTCGTAATTTACTTAGCTGGAGTAGTATATTCGATGATCTTTTGACACCTTCGTAGTCCTCTGCAGGTGTAAATGCGCCCGGCTGCTAGTTGCTGAACTGCATCCCTACTAGGGACACAGTCCTTGTGCACTTAAGGGGAAGTGTTAGATACTTTTATTGATTTATCAGTTTTTGAACCATATAATTAATTTATATTTCTTTATCAAAATTTTCTCTTCGACAAAACATAGGATATAGTATTGCTAAATTCCTTGACATTAATAATAATGGTACCTATCATTAATTTCTCATGCAGAATAATTTATAGAGAAATCTTGAAAGTTAGCCTATAATTATTTTGCAATTATTCTGCATGACAATTTAACGAAATATTCCATTATTATTTATGTTAAGTATTTTACCAACAATACATGCTATGCATTGTTGAAGAGAACATTTTGATAATACTGTTTGAATTAATGTTATGGCTCAAAAACTGAAAATACAATACAATTGTCTAGCACCCCCTCCCCCCTTAACACAGTTCCTCTAGCACACGCTACTGAGTTCGCGGGCGTCGAAAATAGCGTCATTTTCGTGGTATCCCGGGCTCAGATCCACTTCTTAGACTGTTCATAATTTGCGACCACGTCTTCGCCCCATTGCGATCTGGACTAAATTTGGTCACTCGGTAGAATTAAAGTTCCTAGAACCAAACTCGTCCGCTACGGGTCCGTTCTCCTACAAAGGCCGACGCAAGATGACTTCATTTGCTTTTCTAATTTGTGTAAAAAAATCTTTCTTCTGAACGAAATTTTTCATTATTACTTAATTTCGACAAATCACAACACGCAATTAAAATTGACAAAGCTGCCCACGGCATGATCGTCGTTATAGTAACCGAGACAAATTCATAGAGTAATGCCTTCAGAGAATGTAACTTGAACTTGCTTGGCGTGAAAATAGAAATAAATATATTGGATTAATATATAACTGAACATAAACAAGTACATATTGAAATAATTTAACCACACAAATGTTCAAAATTCTTCTGGCAAATGAAATTACAAGATAAACTCTGGCAATGAAATTAAAATATTACGTTGCTCGTTAATAAAACCTGAATTAACATTTACAAATGATTCAATGAAAAACATTACAATTTCTTATGGTAGTGCATGGCACAGCACATTGCACATAAAACAAAGTGTTTACTATACCGTCAAAATGCAAAAGTAATGGAAGAACCTCCAAAGCCTACTTTCATATTGAACACTCGTGTTTCGTATCAGTAACATTGAAATACGTGGATTCAGTACATACTTTTTTAAAAACATAGGTGCTAATATCCACTACTGCATCTACATTAAGTATAAAAAATTACATTATGGTAGTTTATCAAAATGTTTTAATTTAATTACTTTTTTTAATGATTTGAAAACAACACCAGAGCTTCTCCTTTCTTGTCTATCACAGGTACTTTATTTCAGAAATCAAAACAGCACTGACTGAACAACACATTTTTGCATGCGTTAGTTTGTCAGTTACGTGCGTATACATTGCAAGTTGTCATGATATTTGACCAATTATGACGATTACATCAAGGACTGTTCTGGCGAGAGCGTCCCATGATTGCCACGAGCGTAAACACCAATATGCTAACATAACATGTCGCTAACACAATACCATATTGCGCACAACAGACCTGATTACTACTGCATCAACCTCCGCGCCGTACATAAACACGAAGCAGCTGCTACGTTATCTAGAATAGCGACGTAAGCACGGCTTGTGAAACGCAAATTTACGTTTTAACAAGGTTATTGTTTTCTCAATCGTTTTCTCTCTCTCTCTCTCTCTTTCTCTAACTCTATCTCTCCCACCCAAGAAAAAGACGGTCGTGCATTAATGATGCCCAAACTGAGTATTACAACCATTCAATATTTACATAAAAACTTTATCATGTTTAGAATTTATGCACGCTGAGTTTATGATGTCAAAGAATAGAATGTCGTCTATACTTCAAAACTTTCTTAACACCACAGCATTGTAAATATCTATTCCCAGATATGGATCAAATATGAGTTAAATACAGAAGCGAAATCCAACTATATTGCATTTGTGAAGTTTATTTCTTGTTTGTTGAATTCCATTAAATACAAACTCTCGCACCTACGCACACGCGGTATCAGCATACACACACAGATATATATATATATATATATATATATATATATATATATATATATATATACATATATACATACATATTGTATTTTAGTTGTCATTCAGCATGACGTTCGTATGAATGAAGTGCCGTGTGCCAGCATTACTTATTTTGATCATTTTATTTCTAACTTACGAAGAAGACCGGACCATTAACGTCACTGCGAACACAATATCTTGTAGACATTTTAATTAAACATGTATTCATAAGAAAATATTGTTGGAAAGGAGTACAACGAATGTTTTCACACGGCGGAAAGTTACCACACTACCGTTAAGGGGGATTGATCCCTGTCAGATCGGTTTTAGGGGTTTTCTTATAAATCAGGGAATAGACACATTGTTTTACTTTTTTCACGCTAACACGGCACAGTTTATTGTTTCATTCACTTTTTGGAATCCACATGGCATTGTTTTTGTTAATTTTGTGGCTTCTGTAGTCGCTCCCGTAAATGAAGCAATTTTTCCTTTTAATCTGTTTCCCGTTGCAAAATAATGAATATATTATGGTTCCAGCAATTACAGAAAATCGATTACATTTGTATCTATGCCTTGTCGTGACAAAAATTTTGATTCATCGACTGGAACAGAAGTTATCGAGAAGAAACAGATAAATCCAAGGTGGTAGGGATCAATACCCCTTAAGTTGAAAAGTATTCAGTGCATTAGTAAAGTAATGTCTATTTTGAAACCTTTAAGAATACCAAGAACCTAAAACTAAGGTCAGTCCCGTGAAGCAGTAATTTGTGACAACTCGGCAATTCTGCAAAAATAAGGTGTAATGATTTTGACCTTTAAATAATACTGACCTTAATACAGCTGCACGGCAATAAATGACAATGACTGCTAGTGTTCTGACATGTCCAGAGGTCCACTGTGTACCCTCCGAAATTGAGGAAATTAAAATAAATAATCGTGATGTTTTAATACGGCTTGAAATATGAGAAAATATTCTTATTCTGTTCCTAAGAAATTTGTTACAAATACAATACCGATTAAGTTCACATTTTTGCTTCAATTGATTTTAGTATGTTACTATTTTATTTTTTACTTTTATTGGTGTTTATGTCTTATCGACAACGAAGTCCTTGGAAACAGTAACATATAAATTTACAAAATAACAGGAACTAGGAAACTAATCGGTTATGGCATACGTTACCTAAACATTCCAGCATACGCAAGAAGCTATTTCAAGAAACTATGGAAAACAGAAATTAGTATGACCGGAACCGTGAATCAAACCCGGTCCCATCCCAATGTGAGTTTAATGTGTTGCCTTCTGCAGCGTCTTGCTTGGTAGTAGATTACCAAAGAAATATCAACATGGAGGTGGCGTTGGTAGTATACTACACTAAAACATTTTTGTAAAATTTACAAGCATTTTCTTTGTATTTTTACAAATCCTTGTAAAAGTACAAAGACATTCTTTGTAAAATCATTTGTTCATGAAGTTACAAGGGTAAACTTTGTAATACTACAAATGAATTCTTTGTACCCTACCTACAGTTCCTGCACTGTAAATTATTTTGTAAAATATGACAAGGCACTTCGTAGTTGTACAAACTTCAGTAAATGTGAAAATATTTTCCTCGTAAAAGGATTTTGTTTGCAAAAAAAAACCCTAGAAAAATGTATAGCCTCAATAATCTTAAGTTCGCTGGAAATTACTTATGTTAAGATCGCAACCTCTGAAAAGTATTTTTCTGCAGTAAAGTGAATGTTTATATTAATTGCGTGGTTTAAAAGAAAGAATTATTACTGAACTGTATATTGAATGTATACAAACAAATAAATATCGAACAATACAGAAGTCACGGTGGTCTAGGAGTTAGATGCGTGGGGACAGTGGTTCGAAACTAAGCACCTCCGGAGATTTTGTTTATGTTTTCAAAATAACTTCATGTATACGTCCTTTATTCAAAAGTTATTCGATAAATAAGTTCAGTGTTATTTACGAAGTACAGTTAACATCATTTTATTCCTTATTGAAAGTACAGCTACAAGGCTAGTGCTTGTAATTTTACAAAAATATACTTCGTATTTTATTACAAGGACAACCTTTGCAGTTTTACAAGGAATATCTCTGGCGATTGGGTTTCCAAGGATTTTCTTTGTTAAAGTGCAAACATTTTTTTTACAGTGTAATTTAGAAATGTGTATCGTAGAACTATTGCATTCAAGTATCGGGGTGTTTTGATGTATTCAGGGCGTTCAAGTGGCAAAAATGCATTTTATATATGTACGACATAGCGTTAGTACGTAAACATTACTTGAGACATCATTTTCTACTTAAGAAAATTTTTTAGCTCTTGTAGTCTTCCCTTAGCGGCATGTCAAAGTTTGTTAGATACGGGACAAATAACGAAAACCAACTGCCTTATTCAAAGTAAATATTTAACACTGAATGAGATATTATGGGTCATATGCTACAGTATTAAAAACTACACTACAAACACAATTGGATTTCTAAAAAAATGTGAAAATTATGTCAATTTTCCAAATATACTGTCAATTAAAAAAATGCAAAGGTAATTCGCTTTGTGTTTTGAAATATTTCAGAGTACGCCCAATTATATATAATTTAAGTGTGAATTGTTTAATTTGAGTAAGGCCGTTTGTTTTCGTTATTTGATTGTTCCCGCAACTTGCATATATTGACATACCTTTATGGGAAGATTATGAGCGCTAAAAATTTTTCCACAAGTGGAAAATGTCTCTAGTAACGTCTCCAACGCTATTTATACGTCGTACATACGTAAAATTATGCATTATTACCTCTTAAATTACCTTTACGGAGAATACGATATGAATATAAGTGTTTTTCTCTCTTTCATCTGATTTGCACTTAGACATCAACGCAATATCTGAATATCAAGCCTCAGCGAAACCAAAATCCTTGCTAGGCAACTGCTGGCCGTAGTTATAGAATTTTTTTGTAATGAACCTGTATGTTTGTCTTGCTTTACTGCGTTAATAACGTATGTTAATACATTTTGTGGCGTGTTTCATAATTTAACCATGCAATGTTACAATTCCTTATAATGATAACGTCGTAGGCTACTCATAAAACAATTTGAATTTACCTGGTCCATTTCATTTTTGGAATTTGGCCTGTTGGTTTCAAGTAGCTTAACTATTGTCAATCAACGTTATGCATACTTAACAGTTCAATATTTTAATACTACAAATCTGGTTTAGAGAATAAATGAAAATGCATCACTGGTTTAAACGAAATTTCATAGGGCTAGCTTTATTTACGGGTGGCTGTCGTCTGTCGACAGCAAAACAAATAACGTCAATCGCACAAGTGCTCGCGTTCCACATAAAGGCTTTTATACGAGCCGCCAAGCGGAATATAAAAAAGTCCCCTTATTTTGTCGACACACATGAGTAGCATTCCAGTAATTAAACTGTTGCTGGTTACTATGGTATTTTGTATCCTGAGCGGATAATGTGTACTCAGAGGAATTCGTAATTATTTATTTGAATTTACTGAAGAAACCACATTTTAACTAGTTACACGAAAAATTTTAAGATATAAAGAAACAGTTTCAATATAGCAAATTACAAATTGAAAATAAACTATTTGTAAGTGATGAGCACACTCAATTTATTCAAAAACGTTACTTATAAACCTCCGATTAGAACAAGTGTAAAAATTCGTTTCACTCACTTCGAATTATTTTTTGTGATGTATTGTCTGCACTTAAGTATTTTAACACTTACGAGAGTTTCATTTCTTTAAAACTCTAAGCAATATTTTTTCTTCTGATATAATTAGTATTTCTTATTGCTGTTACGTTCTAAAATGTACATTTTTTTCCTTTAAAAGGATGCTGTACACATAAAACACAGCCGATCTGCTGTCACTACGTATTAAACATTTAAAATTGAAAATTAACTTCTACGTGTTTTGTTAAACGACATACTTATATATTTTAAAATGTTGGTAAGTTTTGCCTTACATAATAAATTTTGTTAAATCGAGTTAACTGCAAAATTCCTAATTCCTTTAAAATTGCAATTTTTAATGCATGAAAAATTAATTCTGTGATTTTCTGCGGAAAATAAAATGAAAGCCCTTTTTCAGACATCATTGCAATTGCTCCGCACGTAGTTTTTAATAGTTTGTATTTAGAAAACTTACAAAATTATTTTAAATTACGATGATAATTGAGATACTTTTCTACAGTATATTTTGTCAAGAACTTAAACGGAACTCTGTTATCAAATCATCTCATGAAGTTAGACCTAATTTCTCTTCAAAATTTTATAACATGTAGCCTACCTACAGTTGTTTCCAAGTAATTATGTTCTGTTCAGTAGGTTAAAGGTTCTTGAAATGAAATTACAATAAGCCACGTTTTCATTTAGTGTTTTTATGGTAAAATTCCGGACTGGACTGAACTTGGACTGGATTCAACATGGAGCGAACTTGAAGTGAAAGTGGACTGAGATGTGTTTATAGTAAAATTTTCGATCCAGATTGACATGAAAACAAGGACTGAATCTGTGTCTAGAGACATATTTTTGCAAAACATTGAACTACTGATCAACTGACTGTCAAAAAAAGTAAAGGCGATAATTTGCTAGATATTTTGTTTTAATTATCCATAGAGATATTTATTTTGATATATTTGGCACATCCAATTATTTGTATAACATAAAACAGTTGTATTTAGCACGCTCGTAGAAACACAGCTATGTACGCTCGCCTATCTACCAATTTATTTGGCTTGAGTCCCTTGTTTGGCTACAGTTCGCCAAGTTAACGAGTGTGTTGTGCGTCTTCGGTGCTGCAATCAGAGCGATTGGGCTCAAACTCCGCCCACATTTTTCCAATGTTTACATAACATTATAAAGTAAATTAAGATTGCTGGAGCCATGCGTTAGGATTTTGAGCGAAGGAGGTATTTCATAAATTGATAAAAAATAAAATTTTTTGTCTTTATAATGCAAACACTGGAAAAAAGTGAGAGGGAAGTGGGCAAAGTTTGAGCCTGACGCCCTGATTACAGCGCCTAAGACGTACAACACTCTACATAACTTGGTGAACTACAGCCAAACAACAAGGGGGTCAAGTCTCCAGGCGAGTGTCCAGACTTGTTCTTCTACGGCCGTGGTATTTAGTTAGCTTAGGCCAATTCTAACTTCTTACGTAACCAACGAAATGAATAAATATGGCGACCGCTTCGATTTCGTTCAGTTCAGTCCGATGGGTGTTTACAGTAAAGGTTTCAATCCGGATTGTACAGTCCAGTCCACCTCGCCGACTTGACTGATTTACTCACTCCACTCCTTCAGTCCAGTAGGAACGTGTTCAAAGTAAAAATTTGGTTCCGTCTTCTTCAGTCCACGCCTAGTTCTATTCGTATTGAGTGGTAACGCTAAAGGTAGTAATTTATGTTTACCATCAACAACTTGAGACTATTTCAAAAGAAAAGAGCGGTTTTTACTCTGTCGCAATTTTAATTAGCTAGACTCATAACCTTAACATAAAAAAACGAAACGTTACAGTGGCGAGCCAAGTAACACAAGTCATCCAAAGTTGCAAAAGTTATGTAAAGGGAAGATGCAATTACACCACGAGCTAGCTACCTTGTGGCTTCGTCCATTGTTTTAACCCAGCCGGCCTCCGTACCGTATTTGGTTCGTGCATCAGCCTATAACAGCGCGAGAGGTCGTGGGGTTCGATTTCCGACTCGGTCACGGGTGCTGCATCGTCCTTTCACCTAACTTCACCCTCATCGGCTC
This sequence comes from Medauroidea extradentata, assembly GCA_003012365.1. Classification (NCBI taxonomy): domain Eukaryota; kingdom Metazoa; phylum Arthropoda; class Insecta; order Phasmatodea; family Phasmatidae; genus Medauroidea; species Medauroidea extradentata. Next base: position 60,068 of record PNEQ01132025.1, read on the forward strand.
GTAAGGCCGCAAGTTCCTATTTATGCTATTTTTGCGAGTTGCGATTTTTTAATCCAGAAAGAGAGCAGATATCGCAAAACCGCTACAGAGATATGTTTGCAATTGTATGTACTACGTGACTTTTTTTTTTCAAAATATAAAATTTTATATAATTTGGGCTAGTTATGGACTTAATTTGATGTTCTTAAAGTCAGTAACCACCCAACATTATTAAAAAAAAAACTTACCATTTGAAAAATTACGCTACATGGAACAGATAATTTCCGACATTTCTATGTATCGGTTTTGCGATATCTGCTTCCTTTCACGATTTAGAAAATTAAACTCACAAAAATAGCATAAATAGGAACTTGTGGCTTTAAGACCTCGTTACTAAAGGGCTGTAAACCCCTCTCGCCTAGCCGTTACTTGCATCTGTATCACTGTGTCAACGGTATAAAATGAACTAGTGGTACGAGGTAACAGAGTGTGTATTATTTGACACGAAAAGCTAACTATATTTAAAAATGCTACAGAAAAATACCCAAACCAAGCATGAACTGCCCGGTTACTGTACACAATGCTATTCTCATACAGGTGTTTCTTATATAAACATTTATAACCGGAAACCCCAAAACTTTACTTAGTGCCGCTTTTACGCTGGTAAACGCGTTTTTTCTCCATCTTCTTTTAACGCACTGTGTCTGGTGATCTCGTCACAAAATTATGCTATCCTCATATTTATAACATGCAAATTTTTCAAGGTAAAGCATTGTCTCAGTATCAACTCTTCCCTATATGCCAATTTAGGGGCGCGGTGTACAGCAATTTTCATCTCTGGATTTATTTGCTTGGACATACTTCATTGCGAAATATGTAATGAGTATGTCCAAGCAAATAAATCCAGTCATGCACTCCCATCTTTCAAAGATCATAATTTTCATTTCCATGTATTAATTTTTTATTTGTATCTGATATTTTTCCCCTTATTTTAGACACATACTATGACAAAATTTCGCTCTCGTGAATTTTTTTATCTCTCATAATTTTCGCGTAATGGCTTATTAATGTCAAAATTTGCATGTTACCGTATTAAGGACTACACTAAAACCAACTGACATGCCAAACTAAAAAAAAAAAAAAAAACTCACATTGGATGAACACCTCGCAGGCTACAATTTCACGTACATAAAAACAAAAAATAAAGATTTTAATGCTGAAATATAAAATTTTAAAAATTCAATTACTTTTAAAAAATACAAAAATTTTTTATTTAGGGTTTAAAATAGCTGAAATGTTTTATTTTGTGGTTTAACATAGCTGAATTTTTGGATTTTTTTTTACTTTTGTGAGTTGGATTTTAGTGTGGTCCTTAAAACGGACACATGCAAATTTTGGCTTTAACGAGCCAGTACGTAAAAACTATAAGAGATAAAAAAGTTTAGATACGAGAAAAATATAGTCACATTTTGTGTCCAAAACAAGAAAATAATGTTACAAATATAAAAATAAAAACATGGCGATGAAAAATTGCCGTTTTTGTGATGACCACATTACTTTTTCGCTGCAACCTACAAAGTTTTGCAGTGACAACAAAAAAAAATTGTAACCACCACAAAACAAATTTTTTTATAAAACCATATTGACAAAACATATTGTGGCCACCATAAAACAGATTTTCCTGTGCAGAACTACTGATACAAATGCTGTGAAGTGATACCCTGTGTAAAACGGGATACAAAACACTACGAACTGTGACGTAGAACAACTCATAAAGGATGTAGACCTATTCAGTACTTAAAATTTATGCTGCATGGGATTTAATTTTAAAATAACAAAACGAATGTATATAAAGAATAAAAATCTGTTAATAATCGCATTTCTTTGAGCAATACACGACAAGTGAAACAGTTGTTAAGTTCCACCGTCCTCCACATTAAGAATTAATATGTCGCTACCCTACAAATGTGTTTGTAACACTGGGATATTTTAATTTATATTTAAGACGCAATGATCACTCGTTTACCTCGAAGCAACACTCTCGACAGAAAGTTTTCGAAACGAAAATGCTATGAAAATAACATACCACTCCATACATACACAAAAAGTTTTTTTTTTAGAAACATTACAAACAAAATCTTTTTAACAGTACAGACAAACAAAATAAAATTTTCAACGAGTTCTTGTTGATTATGCAAGACTATACAGTATCTAAAGAAGCACACAGTTAATATTTACGTATGTTGCAAACAGGCATAAAAACAATGTTTCGTAAAATGATGTGCCTCTATTTTTAATAAAATATCTATACGAACTTGTTCCCAAATAATTTGTTGTAACGCTTGCAAAATGTTTGTAATGTACGACACTGTTGTGCAGCAGCAAAACATATACAAAGATTCAGTATAAGAAACACAGCAAGATAATTTTGTCATGATAACAAAATGTTTGCTGACAAAGTTGGCAAAAGAAGTAATACGGTATTTATTCGTATTTTTTACATATACTCTAGATATCATTGAACGTGTTGGGAATAATTTACTGCGTGTTTTTCAAAAATCGAGTCTTACCTCTCTGGCACATGGGGAAAAAGAATACCCTACAAGCCGCTTCTGTGTTAGTTGAAAAAGCTCAAATATGTTCTTTCTAAGTGCTACGACAGTAAAACAATTTTTGCACTCCATTAAATCTACGGAGAAAAATTATTCTCTTTTCTTACTTGTCCTCAACATACCATTTCATGCGTAATGCAGTCATTAAGCCTTGCATCGTACGTCTAGCCAACCGCACTAAAGCACCCGTCTGTTTCACTGTCCGCAGTTTTAAATGTCACAATGAACGTAAAATATGTTGAAGTATTTTTATTTGTGTTACTCCCAATGCTCACGATAAGGATGCCACTAAACCACATATGTAAATGCGTTTGACTGTTTTTTAAGTTCTAGTTCAGACTCATACGCTGACTAAATTTAATTATTAACTACTTAAACTGTTTCCTCGCTACTTAAATATGTTATCTGCTTTTACTGTCCGTCATTTCACAAGCTATAATGTGCACTGTTGTACACAAAATATTTTTAGTAATATTTAGTGTTCTTTCTAGACAAGTATCAATTACTTTTTGTTATTTCATAAAATTGTGTCTATTTTTAACATATTATGCGTAACTAAACAGCAAACATATTTTTTGTACATTTTAATGTAGTTTTTATACCTCCAAATGTAAACGATCAGTTGATAATTAGTGAGATCGTCACAATTTTTTCAGTGCACATTGTAATAAGAAAACTTCCGCAAATATATGGGAAAGTTGTAAATAACAAACAAGATTAATTTAATAAAATTTTAAGAATTACAATAACTTAGTATGTATTACTTGTTCGCCACACTTCAGATGCTATTCAATATTTAGGTAACGACACAATAAGTCAAGCTAGAATAATCAGTTTTTATGTGCCGAAGAATAAGAGACCAGTTTTACTTATACTTCTCAGAAAGGATTTGAAAATTGTATAAAATAAAATAATAATAATAAAACATACAAACGCAGTCAGAAATACGAAGAGGTGTAAAAGGAAATCTCCGTTATCTCCGGATATGTTTTCTTACCAAACAGTACAAAAACTAGAAAATAAATAAGTATTAAAGCCAATGTAAACAGCAACATGAAGGGTTACGCATAAAACATTACAGAGAATAGACATGATATCGCAGTTATAGTAATCAAGAAATAAATAATTTGGTTCTTTTATTATAAGCCAGAAGCACAGAAGTATCAAAGTATTAGTATTTCCACGTACAGTAGAAGTACAAGTGTGTTGACAGTATCAAAAGAATATTAAGAGTGTTCAAGTGCGGTAGTCATAATTTTATATTTATTTGAAATAGTGTTAGTTTTATATACGATGCTTGTGAGTGCAGTTTTCTCTTACGAAACAATTTAAGCTGGCTTAATTTTCTCATGACAGTGCGTCAAAGTCAAAATTTGCATGTTATGCTGTCGTGGAAATAGTGGAAACTAATTGACTTAGGTGCGTGAAATAATTCACAGTGAAATAGCGTAATATGAGATGCGTAGTAAAAGATTTAAAGAAAACCCCGAACTGTTTTAGAATTTAGAAGAAATTGCTGAATTTGCAACCTTTTTTCTGTAGATTTGCGATTTTTTTATTCAAAATATTACTTTGTATTTTTTTTTAATGTTTTGTTGCAAAGGTCATGGGATGTAAGTTCACAGTGAATTTATTGTTTAAGTTGGTCAGTTGGTTTTCACTATTTGCATGGCAGTGTAACAAACAAATTTTGACTTTGACGCCCCGTTATGAGAAAACTATTAGCTAAAATTGTTTCGTAAGAGTAAAATTTACTCCCAAGTATCGTCGACAGAACTAACAATATTTCATAAAGATATAAAATTATGATTATATCGCACTTTAACACCCTTAAGTAACGTCTACTTAAACAAAAAAATTGCAGTAATAAATGTCATGTCTACAGCTAACATCACACTCACCCACGAAAATAAGTGTTATTGACACATTGATAATTTTTTAACATATGTAAATAAAAATCCGGATTTGTTTTCAAATTAATAACAAAACACAAACTCAAACTTAAAATCTGGCATTATGTGGTTAGCACATTGAAACTCAGCATTTTCGAGGAGCCTAAAAGTATGACAGCTAACAGTAGGAGACATACTTCGCACTTGAAAAGCAATACAATACTGTGAATATCTTATCATGGCCTACGAGCTAGTACGGCAAAATATGCAAGCTTCTGGGGATGAAATAGTAGAGTTTTCATTCATAAATTATTGAACTCTTATAATTCAGATAGGTATTTCATGCAACTGGCAACGTAAATATTTAAAATGCCGCAGATAGAGCATACATATTTAATTTAATGGATTATACACTCATATAAATATTGCGAATGCACAATAATGTGATGTAACCTCAATGTGATAAAGGCATTCTGAAAATGTTACTGCTGCCAGCAATTCGAATTACAAGCGAAGTATTCTATCAAATAAGATAATGTGCCACATTTCCGTGTATAATTTGTGAAGTTGCACGAATTTTACCCTTACGTTTTAATTACGACAATAAAAAAAACCTAGGAATAAATAACATGAATTTTGTTCATCACTTAGTAAATAAAATTACTACACGATACATGATTTAAAGATTCTATTGCACATGATGTCCAAGATATAGTTAAGGACCCCGTTGTGATTACTAACCACTGCTAGCTGCATTAAAATCATATTGTAAGATCTGTTAACCACGAGGCTTCCTAGAGCTCCTTTGAATTTTAAAAACATTTGTTGCTTTTATTTAACAAAATGCTTTACCCACAGCAAACTTTTCATTTCTGTGTAATGCATATTCCCGTCAGAAAAAAATTAAACGCTCATCTCTTATTCCTAAAAAGCATAATTAATAACTAATCTTGTAACGAAATACGTGAGACAAGATTATGGTCATTAGTCCTTGTGTGTTCCATTCGGCGATTTTGTGATCGGTTACTTAAAATGTTTCAACTGGAAAGCTGCCGAATATTTTGTATTTATATTTCCTTTAATTTCAAAGACTAAGTACTAAACTAACTATAACTCCACCATTTTAGTGTAGTTAATCATTTAAAATTAAAAATAAATGTTTTACTTTTGCAATGGCAAATGTTCCTGAAATTAATAAAATAAAAAGTTCAATAACTTCTTAAAATACAATAAATGTTTATATTTTATTTTTATGTAAGAGACCTTGTAACCTACAACATCGTTATTCACTATATATATATATTTTTTTTTTCAGTTATTGTATGTCAGATGGTTTCGGTGACGTACATAAAATCATAATATACTAATGTTAACGTTTACGGGTCATTATGCAAAAACTATGAGTGTTAAAAAAAATTTCATAAGAGAAAAGTTTAGTCAAAATGCATGTCTCAAATGAGAAGAAGAAATGGTACAAATATAAAAATAAAAATATAACGGTGAAAACTGCTGTAGACCATGCCCTTAACGTACATAATCAAGTCCAATTTCAAAAACATTGTCATCTGATATGTTCTAAATTCAGTACTTTATTAACATCATATTTTTGGACGCCAGAAATTTAAATTCAGAACTACGTTTTACGGCAGCTTAGCTACTAACATCCTGATATGAACTTGTAAACCGAAGGCTTTGTACGGCCAAAGAGTTGCCCCGTCATTAATTCTCTTGTACTCATTGAAACCCTTGAGTTAGAATAGATGTGTAGAGTTTGAACATTCATTCATTGAAACGTATCTTTGGAAGATAGTTCAGTCAGACGTCAGACTATGAAAACGACTAGCTAGTGAAGCGTAATTTAATTGCTCATTATTATTGTTACTCTCGCCATTTATTTTGCTGTGTATAAACTTGTCATTTTTTTCAATAGGGAAGCGAAACTTCTATTAAATATTGAACCAGTTTAAATGACACCTGATATTGTTGGTGTTATTTTTGGAGCCCCTTCAACTCTGAAATCTATACATTTACGTTTTAAGCCGTGAGATGGTTGCAAGTAATTTCTAGTATTGGTTTCACGATGGTAGTAAGCTTGTGTTGTACAGTAAATAGCTCGTCGTCATTTTTCTAAGTCATCTAACATCAACACACTCACCAAAATTTCATTTTGCATTCACCCCCCCCCCCCACTTTTTTTTTCTTCCCCCATCTCCCAAACAAAAAACACTAATGTAAAATATTATGTTTATAAAACCACACGAAAAACAGGCATTACTTTAAAGTACTAAATTAACGCATACAATATCATTATTATTACTTAACCATATAACGTGAAAATTTAACGAACTAGTAATTGTAGCACGACTTTAGAGCGAAGGATACATTTGGTCGCCTTCTGTGTTTGCCAAGACTGGTTGAGAAGAACTCTGACGTGAAACTACCAAACAAGGAAACAAGTGAGTTTAATTCGAACAGGCAGATTTAAGTGGCAGTGAATTTTATTTCCGTCTGCGACCCAGTGATTTAGTTCCTAGAGGAAGGAAGGGGGGTTACGATAGCATCGAGAAGCAGCAGTTGCATCTCTGCAATGTGTGTGCTTTTTTTCTTCCTTCCAATCTTTTCTTCTTATTTTTTTTCCGTAATAAACGCCCGGAAGAGCCTGGGTAAGTTGGGTAAAAGTCGTTTCACAAGAGAATTTCGCCAGTACCCGTAAGAGGGGGAGAGAGATTTGAATGGTTTTTCGTGGTTGTTTCTTTCTCTTTATTTTTACCCGCTGGTGAGTCTGGCTTACGTGAGGACGTTGTTCCTTTCTACCACCACCTTTTGTTTGCAAGTGGTTGAACAGAACGTTCGCCTCTCTTGGCCGTGGTACCAGAACTGCATCGCCGGAGACCAGCACATTTCACGTTATTTTCTTACTGCTGACTAGACGGTAAGCTTCTCTCTCTCTTTCTCTCTCTCTCTCTCTCGACGTATTCCGTTAGCATACAATGTCGTGACTGCGACGGGTGACGCTTTCGACAAATAACTAAGGGCCTCATATACCACGCGTTTCAAATGCGTTGCATCATGTTCGTAAATACGTTTTTTACGAAATTATTCCACACATGCCCATTGTCTCAATGTACGAAAAGAAAATTCTCTTAAAACGGCGACTCGAGGGTGGTTTCAAAACATCACGTCGAGTAGAAAAATCATTTCGGAGCCCCTCAAAATGACTATAAACAACTTTCTAACCTGTCATTTCTGAAAAACTATACTCTCCAGATTAGTGTGAAACTACTCTAGAAGCATAAAACAGACTTTAATTAAAACTTTCAACCAATAAAATGATGGGGTCACCACTGAAAGTGTCAGTCAGGCAAGTGATCTACGATACCTCTGCACGCTGTTTCATTGTCTTGCGGTAGAGGCGATACCGCACCGGGTGAGCCGGTCAACATCGCCCTTGGCGCCGTGCCACACTACCGCAAACACACGGTCAGTTGGCGGGCACCTTAATACAGCCACAGCAGAGGGACCAATCGCGTGTAAATCTTTACAATAAGTAGATGCCATCACTTAACCAATGGCATGTTGTGTTCTTGTATGTACAGGTCGATGAAGTCAGTTCCCAAATAATATCGTGAATATTTCTTGTCCTTGTGCATCAATTTTCTCGTAGTTTGAAGAGTTCGGCCTCACGTGTGTTTACAACGCGGGCGACCTTAGTGCTTTTAGAGCGAGGTTCTGTGCTAAGTCAATCCACCGTTAATTGACCCCTACTAAAATCCCTGCTCGTGCTTATAATCCTTTCTTCCTTCCTGCGAAATGTGCATCGTAACGTGCAGGTCAGCTGAGCTTTTATACGAACTGAAAACTGTACGTACGTGCCAAAGCTACCAGATGTTCTCGTAATCAAAACACGAAGAAAAGAAAATCGACTTTAAAATCATACTCTCTAGTTTCTACTTTTTAAATATATAATTTTTTCACGCCTAAACGAGATCATACACAAAAATTAGTTTTGTTTTAAATCGTTTTCTCCATGTTGGCTGATTTTTTTTAAAGGCAGTAAGTACTATGGTTTTAGCTAATTATGTAAAATTCTCGCCAGTTCACTTTTTAGTACAAGTCGTAAAATTTCTTGTTTTGAATAAATTAGCTACCACGACAAAAACCATTTCCAACAAAACTACTGAACATATTTTTGATATCTGCTCTCATATAAGCTTAAATAAATAATAACCGTAAGTACAATAGAAACAAGAGAGAATGGCCTTAAATTTAGAATTATATATATAAAATTACGAAAAATTTTACTGTTGTTTAAACAAACTGTCATTTCGTTTTCAACATAGGTATTTTTTAGCAACACTGGTACGTGTGCATCAGTTAGCCGAAGATTTGAAATCGGAGAACAAAAGGAAAAACAATTTCGCTTTCACAGTACTTAATTTTGCACTGAATTATTTGTTATCCGACGGTTATTTTTAATTAGATATTTAGCTAGAACAGCAGTAATTTAATCTCGAAAAAAAACTTGTGAACAGAGAAAATATATATTCTACAAAACCAGCTGATGATTTTACGGTATCTTATCTATTTTAGGCTTAAACATATTAAAAAAAAAAAAAAACAAGTATATAGAGGGACTATGGACTTGCAGGAACATTTTTTTCTAATGGAGTAGTGTATTATGCCCTAACTTAGTCCCGACTAGGCAAACAAGCTTACGTATGTAGCAACGTATAATTTATTAACTGTGTTCCAAATGACTATCATCATACTGGTACTTTCACCCCCACTTGCTCCCGATCATCTCCCAGAATCTCATACGCACATAATACGGAACGCATCCGCTTTTACACTCGCTATCGGAATTTTACGATTAGACTAATCGTTAGTAACTGTGGTTCTTCAGTTGTCATTGCAGTAAAAATTTTATTGTAACAGGAGTTTCTTTACACATGCTTTACATTTCAATGTGTTACCTATACAGGGTGTTCAGAAACAAACGCATAATAACACCACGCGATTCCTGGGCTAAACCGAGGACGAAAATGTTAGAAGCAAAATGTAATACGGTGACACTTAACGTGCACAATGTGGCAGTATAGCACTGTAGTTAGTTTCCTCTTGCGCTCCGTAGATATCTTACTAATCTTACTACGACTGTTCTGGCCAGCATATAATGGGCTCGGTTTCAAATTTCGAGCAGTCCAAACATTATTTTACGTTTACTTGATGTAACATATCTCGACGTGGAGCGCAAAAGGGGACTTTCTCCGTGCAGAGTTCACACAGGGTACATGTCAAATGTCGTCGTACAAAATTTTGTCACATTTTCGTCTCAAATTTAGCCTAGATTTCGCGTGATATGCTTATTATGCGTTTATTTCTGTACAGCCTGTACATACGCTAATGGCACACAAATACTTGTAATTTGCAAACTGGAAAAAGTGTCGGAAGTTATAGACGGTAACAGAGATCTTTCGCTCATTGTAGGGATAATGAAAAGGAAACATTTTAAAGCTACATTTTCTGAAATGATCGGACAGAAAGTCTAGTTCATCCTACTTTTATTTATGTGACATTCTGTATTATCCGTCATCTCTCGCCTAAAAAAATCAATCGGCAACAAAATCTGCAAGTTGCGATCGTGAGCGTAACCTAATTTTTTGTTGCTCCCGACTCTACTGCAGCTATTTAGTTACACTACCAAAATAAGAACTGTGTTTAACGTCCGACAAATCTGCAACCGTAACTATAGATCAGTACCATTAGTGTTTTTTGTTGCAAAACGTAATTAGACAATTTTTAAAGCTTACGATTGCGCAGTTAAGTAACATACTTTGACGTTAGGTTATTCCTCAGCACTTCTCTATACGCCGAAATTTTGACTCATCCGATATTCTGCCTGCCTGTTTCTGTCAAATCCGCGAGACTCTGCTGTAGAAGACTACTGGCTCGAAAAATATAATGCAAAGTATTTACATCACTCATCCAACTTCGTGAGATTGTGCTGACATTTCTAAATTTGATGACTTATAAACTTAGCCATTAATTCACAAGAACTTTGGCTTAATCTAAGAACACTAAGTTATTGCAACATCTTACTTCCAACTTAAACACCTTAAAAAATAAAAATATCCCCCTCCTTCACCAAACTTGAAATTGCAGTTGTTTGATTCTCTTGTACAATATTATTTTAATTAATATTCTTGCAAAATAACAGAAACTTCAGGATAGTCTTCAAAGTATTTTTTTATCCTAATCAAGAAAGAACATACGTAACAATAACTAAGAAACATGAAATTACACATTATCGAATGGAGTTATTTTGTTTCCTAAATATTCTCGCACACTAGGTACCGTGAAATATATTTTGAAAATTATGTACGAAAACTTTGCTGCATACTTACAAAATTAACCGTAAATCAAATGTTTATATTCGACGTTATCAACTATCCAGCTGCCAGATATAGTTAAACTATTTTGTCCTGCGACCAAAAATACTAATTTAGGAGGGGAGCGGAATAATATTAGTTATTATTACATTAAATTAAGTGGATGGTGGCTGCCACCTTAATAGATATGACGACCTTACCGAAAGCTGGATTGACGAGGTAGACGGCATCGACGGACAAGCACACCCCCGCCGGGACTTGACCCCCGAGCCCCGGAGGAGAGCTGGACTGCTGTTGATTGGGCGAGTGTTGGCGGGCAACAGAGCTGGTTTACTCCTGAACCTCTCTGACAGTACGACCTGCTAGGCTGGCCACATCATAACTTTTTTTCTCATAATACATATTCAGGTTTAAATGTTGAATGCGTAAAAAAAACTAGAAAATAAATTTAATATATTTTATGTGCATAATTAGCTTAAGGAAAACCAAATTACGGAGTTATTGTTATTTGTAATTGAACGGTATTATGTATCAAGCTATGCACAATTGTTCGTTCTAAGTATAAGAAGTATAACGTTCTCAACTTTCAAACAGTGAAAAAAAAATGTATTTCAGTTCTATGAAGTCATTAATTGTAACAAGAGAATATAATACTAAAATATTTTTATACAAAGCTGGAAACGTTTAAGCACGTTTTTCGTAAAACTAACAATTGCGACGTGGTTAAAAGCTAAATTATGTATGAATTCGTTCAATTTTTAAAATTGTAATTCGCTGCGATTATATTTTTACTGAGAGTATTTGAAATGGTTAAGTATTTCATCATTGTATACGACGAATTATCGACCTGCCACAGGCCGAAAACTTTTTGTATGATTAAACAAAATAAATAACATATATCATTAGCAATTTTTGCTTCTCACTTAATGTTATTGGAATTGTGAATCAAGCGGAAGGTATACATTTTTACAACGGAAAGTAATTGCGAACATGTATTTACAATGATAAATTATTTGTTCATTCGCTGTTGTGTACATAACGGTACACTTCACACGCGTGCAAAACCAATTAAATACCGAAAGCACACACAAGGCATGCATGAACTCGCACGTAAAAATATGGAAAAGCACATCCTGACGTCACTTCAGAGCGTGGCGTAAATGTGTGAATACTCTGATTATTTGAATTATGGCTGAAAATTTTTCACTAGTTGCCGTACTCGACAATAGCGCGTTTGGATTTGGATTTTGTCATTTTTCGTAGCTTAACTTTAAAGCTAGAATGTGAGGAGTCCAAACATTAGACAAACGGAACAATTTTCAAAACAATTGATGTTCTGCTCTAAATAACGTATACAAGAACTTAACATGTGCAAATAACTAAACGAGAATCAGTTAGACACTGTCCACCGAACTGGTTTAAAGCAGTTGCCTTACTCTATATCAGAGATTAACATAACAATTGAGGAATAGACAGAACACAGAACAAACCTTTACATACTATCTGAAGTTTGCACTGCTTGACTACTTAGTGATATAGGCTATTATGCCCGTAAATGGAAGGCTAAAATATTTTTAATTTTTTTAGAGTGGTTATTAATATTAAATAAAGAAGCAACGGAGCTGCAATGAATGCAGACATCTTTAAAATCTGAAAATTTCACTGTTTCATAAAAAATACACAAGCATTTTTAAATTGCATATTAAATCAAAAAACGTTGTATTTAAGATGACAGTGAGTAACTCCGCTTTAAACATTTACGTTGCCAATTTTCCCTTTTGTTGTTATTATATCGTACCTTCACTTTCATCATAGCACAGGTCAATTAATCTGAGATGTATCACTACTTATTCAAATACCCTCATGTGATGGTGATATTAATCCTTCAGAAATGTGATTCTGCGTATAACCACTCGTTCAGCTCACTCATTTCCTCTTGTATTGGGATTAATACTTAATTTTTAAATTCACTGCCAACCAGTGTTGATACACAGATCTAAGAAGACCTAAAATCAGTTTTAGAGGAAATAATACCTTTCTTAACAAAGTAACATTTAAGGTTAACATATTAACTGGTAACGTTACTATGGTAGTGAAAAGTTAGACGCAGTCAACACTTGTTATGAGATAACAAACGTGTATTTTTTTAAAATATATTTTTCAGTATTTAGATTAGAATCACAAACCAATAAAATAACACGGAATAATTCCAAGCCATTACTTTTCAGACACAGAGATTCGGTTAGGTTAGATTCCCTGCTTTACTGGTCAATTACACGTCTACTAGCAATAAATATATAGATTAAGCAACACTTGATTGTATGCTTCTTACGGTGGAACATGAATGAAACATATTATTTTAGTAAGTGTGCAATTCTTTAAGGTAAGTCCAGCTACTGTTCATACGTTTGTAACTGTTTCTCGTATTGACATTATTTTAAGTCGAAACAGCACTATGTCGGAGTGACGGGCTGATATTATGTAATTGATATTTTTATTCTGCGCATATAGATGCTTAATTACATGACATCTCGATATAAGCAAAAAAAAAAAATCGCCATGCAAGATCACGTTTGGCCATTAAATATATTCGGAGGAAACATAAATTTTACACAATTACTTATTAAATTTTTAATCTTGTTTTTATCATTTATTGTCAGACAATACAATGACAAAGTCGAAAAATTTACATTTCTGAAACATATTGTTTATATTTATATTAAATAACTAAAATAATGGTTTTAATGGTGTTTTACGTAAAATTAAATCAACCTCAGCATAGTACCTCATTTTACTAATTGTTATGTATTTTAGAACTAATTTTTCTTTCGGAAATATTTGTGTAGAAAAAAAAATATAAGTAGTATAAACAAACAAATGTAGCTTCCAATGCAATTCAATTATACACAGTTTTTCAGGTGCTATTGCAAAAATGATAATCGCTAGATAACGCCAGGTTGACGCATGTTGAGATATTTCACTTGCAGTATCTAAAGGCTTTAGTTTAGAGCATGGCTGTAGAAGAACAGGTCTGAACACTCGCCTGACCCCCTTGTTTGGCTGCAGTTCACCAAGTTATCGATAGTGCTATACATTTTTGGCGCTGTAATCCGGGCGGTCGAGCTCAAACTCCGCCCACTTCCCTCCCACTAAGATAAACAATTTAAAATCGTATTTTTTAATCAATTTATGAAATACTTACTTCGCTCACAAATTTAAATCATGGATCCAGAAATCCTTATTTACTTTATAATGTTAACAATGGAAAAAAGTGGGCGGAGCTTGTGTCCGACCACCCGGATTACAGCGCCAAAAAGTACAACATTCTCGGTAACTTGACGAACTACAGCCAAACAACAAGGGGGTCAAGCAAAATATATTGGTAGATAGGCGCGTTAAAAATATAAAACTTATTTTCTAGTTTTTTAAACTCTGTATTACACATTAAATATTTAAACGTGAATATGTATTATGAGAAAACGAAGTTATGATATGGTCAGGCCTAGTAGGCCGGACTGTGACCTTGGTTAAGAGTAACGAGAAAAAAAGTCTGAGTGACGTAAATCCAACTTTGAACTAAAATGAAATTAGTTTGAATAGCACTTAGCAGCAAGATTTTCAACGTTTATGACTGATCTTATGAGTTGAGTATGGAGCAAAGTTGGAATGAAGGGAAGGGAAAAAAGTTGAGATCCCCGAGAAAACTCCCCGACCAGCGGTATCATCCAAAACGATTCTCACGTGCAGAAATCAGGGTTAACCACGGCGGGAATTAAAACATAAAATTCAAAATTTAAAAATTAAATTAAAAGGCAAAGTTACCGATTCAATATAAGGACAAAAATTCATGAAAACGCGTAACAATTTTTATAGACTAACCAAACAAAATTACTCGCTAGTAATAGCGGGAGGCGCGAGTTGTTACACGCCGGTGTGAGCCATACAGCTTCCTGTATCAGAAGTATTGCTGTCAGTCATACAATGGAACATACGCTGTGTTTCCACTACATCGAGTTCATATATATATATATATATATATATATATATATATATATTATATACACACTGTTGATGATTGACCTCGGCGCACTGTATGCGGTCGCCACCGAACGTTGGTGGAACGAATTATTTATTTTCCGGGTCGAAAGCAAGTTGATATTTTAATAATGGTTAACACTGATGGCATAAATTTTAGAAAACATAATGTGTGTATTCGTATAAAATGCACACAAAGTTCAGATAATTTTTCACTGAAAGTATTTTGTTCAGTGACCATGTAATGGAGAACTATGAGTATGGAAAATATGAGGGTCGAGGTAGTATTGGGGGTTGTTTACGTGTAACAAAATTTGACGTATAGGATAAATATTAGCTCCAGCAAGGTTAAATTTACTCCTCGGTGAGTCCACCATTTACCTCGGTGCAGACCCGGTTGCTTCGTAGTAAAGTGTCGCGTGTTTGCTGGAAAATGTGTGGTGTGCCCTGTAACAACACACTCAGTAGGTATTTCTGCTACACTTTAAATTAAGTGTGTGTGTATATATATATATATATATATATATATATATATATATATATATATATTGTGAATCTTTATTACTATTATAAATTTGGTGATTAACTATTTGAGCGAACTGACAGTAAATATAATTATGTTTTAGTTGAAAGGTATTCAGTTCTCCTAAAGTCAAAAATGTCATGTGCAGTCACTATTTCCTTGTACAGTTTCCTTCACAGGTCTGCAATTCTCCACGCTCGTATATCACAGTTACCACTGTTCGGACGATGGCATAGAGCCCTTTTTCCTCGGGCAGAGAACTCGGGACGCACAGTGCTGCTTCTCTTCTGTATCCTCCGGTACTCTGCGGCGCGCTCGGCCATGTTCGCCCGGTTGACGTGTACCCCTGACGTAATTAATCACTGTTTGGTGCAGCGAGCGGCTAACGGTGGACAGGTAGCGCCTGCACGCCCGGCAGTATGCCACCCGCAGAGCGCGTTACCCCTCCGCGCGAGCAAGCCTGTTTTGCAGACGCCCGCCAGCGAACGACAACCGTGGTCGTGACAGAGACGTATCGCGAACCCAGGGCTCGTCCCCGAAGAAGCGTGATTAATTGTCAACTTAATTAGTCTCCCGCCGGCGAGTACTTGACATTTTGAGCCCGGCTCCGCTCTCGTTGCTAATGCCACCCCATCAACTACTTTTTTTTATTTTGTTTATCCGATACGTAACGCGAACACGATCCACTTCAAAGCTAGCGTACTCTGAAGTGAGAAAGAAGTTCCGATTAAAGCTAACAGAAATGGTTGCAACATGCCCATTCAAACGCACGGTTTAAGCAATAAAGATTTGTTACATAATACTACTGCGATTATGAGTTTTTAAATTCTTAACAGCCAAATTACTACATAAAACTATTTTAAGTGCAGAACTACATCCTTAGACTTGCGTTATTAAAAAAATATATTATCATGTTATTTTGTACTTATTTCTTAACAGTGGTTATATTTTGTTTTTAGTGGCATAATTTTTTAATACAACGTGTTAGCTCCCACCGTTTTGCTACTCGTTGTATATTTGGCTTATTAAATGTGTTCCGGAAACCATAAAATTATGGTGAAAAATAGTTACGAAAAATTATATTTGAGAGAGTTCAACATGAATTTGAACCGAGTTTTTGGCTGTCTTACAAGTATACTCTTGAAAGTAAATTAAGATCTTCACTGATAAAATAACGATGTTCGATTGGTTGAATTTATGTTTAGTGCAACATATATATCAGTTTCAGTCTTCTTATGCAGTTCGTTCTAAGCCAAATACAAAGATTCTAAAATGTAAATATGGCTTTATTTTCTGGAAAGTAAAAGACTGACTTCGAAAAAATCACTAACACAGCCGAAACATTGTACAGTTTTTGTATTCGTTTAAGTTACTTCAAACGTATTCGCTGCTAGATATAGAATCCCAAATGCCGATACGCCAGGTCCTGAGATACTAGCGAATTTTTTCAATGGTGAATTATACTTTAATAACTGCAAAAGTAGAGACACACGGTTTGTCTGAATCACGGCCGTAGAAGAACAGGTCTGGACATTCGCCTGGAAACTTGACCCCCTTGTTGTTTGGCTGTAGTTCACCAAGTTACCGAGAATATTGTTTTTTTTGGCGCTGATGTTAGGGCGGTCGGACTAAACTCCGCCCACTTCCTTTCCTCTAAGATAAACAATTTATCAAAACGTATTTTTTTATCAATTTATGAAATACTTTCTTTGTTCGTAAATTTAAGAAAAGGCTCCAGCAATCTTTATTTACTTTATAAATTTAACAATGGAAAAAGTGGACGGAGTTTGAGTCCGACCGCCCGGAAAACAGCGCCAAAAAGTACGACATTCTCGGTAACTTGACGAACTACAGCCAAACAACAAGGAGGTCAAGGAAAATACATTGTTAGATAGGCGAGTGTCCAGGCCTGTTCTTCTACGACCGTGGTCTAGGATCAATGGCGGACTTATTACTGCATTAACCTAGGCAGCCGCTAAATGCGCAACAGTTGGTTTTAACTGTTTTGAACATCTATTTCATTTGCATTATTTTCTTCGAAAAACATGTTATTAATTTGTTTTCTAAATTTGGTCGAAACTTTACAGTCTCTGACCTAACAAAATACACCAGAATAACAACATCAAATTTAACATAAAATTATACAAAATAATAATAACGCTTGTGTATTCACGAGCCTAAATTGCTAGATCTTCATAGCCAAGTTATTGCTGCAACATTATCATAATTTTCCAGCTGCTAAACAGGATATTCCCCACATATTTAAAAAAATCTCAAAGGTACCCTATCATAGTTACTTAATTCAACTGTGTTCCCATCATTCTTGCTCGTCATACCAACTTCTATTGCAGCTGTTTTTTTTTTTCAGTTCCCAAAGAGCAATCGTTCATCTCCGTGGTTGAGCTGATAAATACGTTACATTCTATTCGAAAGATTCCAGGATTTATTATAACATAGAGCAAACCGTAGACGCGTGTGCTGTTATATCATGTGCAGATTAGTTCAACAAACCTAATCTTATTCTCACAGATATTATGCAATATGTGCAAACTTGTACAGTGATCATTTGTCACTATTAATCTGGAGATTACTGTAACTAGGGTTCCTGCCACGCCCTTGTGCTAACATTAGCTGGTAGGTTTCTGATTGGTTGGTGACGCAACCGTGTAAACCCCCCTCCCCCTCTAACACGTCCTTCCTATCTACGTGCTACGCGATCAGGCCGTGTTCCTGTCATCTCGGAGACAATTGCTTCGCCTTCGTCAATCATTAGCACAATACACGACGTGATGCTTTCAGCTGCCAGACTATAGAAGTAGCTAGGAAACACACGTGTCCCCGGAGAAACTGTTATTGGGTATTGTACACAGTTCATATTCCACCGTGACACTTAAACATGCATTACAACTGAATCGGTCATTGTTAAAAAGCACTATGTTCAAAAATCATAACTGAGCGAAATCAAATAAGTTTATGGACACAGTTCTATTTAACACAGCCCAAGAAAAAGTGTATGTTTGATTTGTGTGTACAGGATGTTAGAAATATGTTTTTATAAACATCAGTCATTCCGGCATACCATAGTTATATTACAGTGGAACCAAATTTTCGCTAAAACTAGACTGTGTGTTTTATCAATTACCGATTGAAATACAGTTTACAAATATTTTATCCTGCAACTTTACAAATACTGCTCAACTTTATAAATAATATAGCAAGTTACATTAACTACCTTTTTAAAACATTATAAACAAACCGAATAAAAGAATAAAACCATTATTTGTACTTTGTAGGCTCTCATCCTTAATGTAACAGCAATTTGTTTGTCACTTACGATTATATATTCAGTTAAATACGTTACTAACGCAGAGATAGCCGGAGAAGCGGAATAAGAAAATATATACCTGAATTTATAAAACAGATAATTTTAATAAACTTCATTATTTGGAAAAATTAATGGTCAGAATTTCAGTGATTTGTTTCAATTTTCCCTCGAGTTTTTGCAAGTATTAAAAAAATATAGTGAGGTAGTATTTTACATATTTTTATTCACCAAGAATTTTTGCAAGTATTAATGACAAAATAAAATTACATTAGCATTTCACGTATTTCCGATTTCCACCCTATCGTTCCAAGAGAAACAGTTGGTTCGTTATAGTTAATTTGCAATGTCTTCGAATTTCTTGCAATGGGATAGAATAACATACTGTACTATTGCAATGGCGTATGTTCACAGTAGTACACTACGTTATAGTTAATTTTCGTTTGGGTAGGTGAAATTAAATTATGATAAATACTTACTTCCCAAACAGTTATAGATCTTAAAAATCTTAACAGTTTAAGTATTGACTTTCGAACGGTTGTAACATACACATAATATCTATGCACGTATATTGCTTAGAATTTTATTATGTCTTTGACATTCAGGTAATGTAAATATTTAAATAAGTAATTGTGCTATGGTAGTAATATTTATCTGTGACTAGTGTTAATTTAAAATTTTATGTTTGTTAAATGTATGGTATATTTTAAGGAAATGTTTTAATAATCATACAATTTTGTATAGGCTCTTACTAGAAAAAAACGTAATTTAGTTTAAAAATCAGATCATTTGCAGACCACATATTAATCGATTTTTGCAAGTAGAAAGAATAACTTCCATGTTCACTGCGTTTTTTGAAGCAGAATTTTTGCCTTCACTTTAGAATCAACAAGAAAGTAAATTTTTTTAATATAGAACGTCGAAGGGAAGAAAATGGAAGAAAAATCTACGCAGAGGTCCGGCTACGAAGGCTTTCTCGAGTAAGATTATGCCTCGAGACGACTTTTTTTGCCTTATAATTCCTTTTGAAGAGAATCTACGAGACCTGGCGCTGCATTTGTTCCTGTTGGAAAGCAACGGGTAAATTTTTTCTACGACTGAAAAGTAGAAGATATCCAGGCCTTCTCGTTTCCGTCTTCCAGGAAATATGTTGGGTGAATCCTAGCCTGGCATTACCTCTTACTGGCCAACTGAGAGAAGAATTGTACGACGTGGAGTACTACGTTTCCCTTGATACCAATATTATTTTATAATTTCCAAACTCAGGAGAGTTTTCAAAATTTCTTTCTTCACGGTGGAGACTTCTACGGTAAGCAGTCCCAGCCCACCCGTAACGACAAGAAAAAAATTCCAAACCATGAAATAGTTTCAGAAATTGTGGACAACTCTGCTTAAATTTAAATTTTGAGGATATTAATTTTTTTAAAGAAGTGCAAAAATTTTAACCTCTCGAATTCTCTGGATAAGATGTCTCAAGCTGAATCCTCACAATTTTTGCAGTATTTCTTAAAAACGAACAGAAGAATTACTCTAAGTTATATTGCCACATTGTAAAGAAGTTTGAAGGAAACGTTACCCTCCCATTTTAGTTAATATTGTGGAGGAAATAATAAATTTATATTTTTCTTTGACTCATCACACTGAACTAACATCCAACATTTAATTTTCAATTTTATTCTAATACAAATTCACAATCTAGTAAGAGTCTAGGAAAGTAAATATTTAATTAGTACTCAAATTTGTTTCCATTTCTTAAGTTATAGTCTCTCATAATTGCAACGTCACTGATTGTTATTTTTTTTTACAATAATGCGTTACGGAATCTTATTGATGATCCAATTCATGTTTCTTTATGAGCCCTACTAATATTCATTTAAGGTTATATGTAATAAATTTGGTTGTTTTCACACCACTTGTTTTCTCTCAGTTTATCATAATTGTTTCAATTAATTTTATTTTACCAAGTCGTACAACCCAGAGCTCATACACTAGTAAAATAATTGGTGAACTATATCTGCCCAAGTTAAAGCTTTTATTTGGAGATATTACAGAGAGTAAAAGTTGAGAGAGCAAGGTTATGTTACATGAAACTAACTGGCGCCACAACTACGGACCTGAAATTTCTAAAGAAATAAGGATCAGCACTACTATCAATAAGATTTTGGTTGCAAAGAAACGCTTAGAATAAGTCGAGTTGACTGCTGCGCCATTTAAGTAAGTAACCCTTCAACAAATAGTTGAAGGTTAGTCTAAGGAACTTCTACAAAAGGTACGGTAAGAAAAAAAATATAGAGAATATTCTCAAACATGACTTCACACAGAAAACAACTAAATTCTATCGAACAAACTGTTGAGGAGGTTATTGCCAAGTATACATTCGGGAGTGATTCCACTCTTTCAGATACTGATGAGGCAGTAGCAAACACAAATGGCGAAAACGTAGACATGAAAGCTATTTTTAGCATGTTGCAAGGTCTGCAAAATAAACTAGTTGAAAATCAGGCAAATCTTGAACATAAATTAGTTGAAAATCAAGCCAGCCTTGAAAATAAATTAGTCGAAAATCAGGCTAAGTTGGTAGAAAGTCAAGCCAGCCTTGAAAATAAATTAGTCGAAAGTCAGTCTAGTCTCGAAAACAAGCTAACTGAACAATCAGTTAGTTTAGAGTCGACACTGAAAGATGACATCAAATCCGTTCGCGATGAACTACGGACGGAACTAATAAACACAATGATTAACTGGCGTGATGATTTAGATAGTCAGTTGGATGAGGCGTTAAATACAGTAAACTCTTGCGCAATAAAGGTAAAAGAAACAGCACAAGAAACCAATGAACGTGTATCTAGCATAGAAATACAGGTACAAGAAAACATAGAGAAATTCACTGCTGTAGAAAATCAGGTGTCGGAGTAGTCAACACAACTAGAGAACAAACTGACAACGCACAATAACATGCGGGAAATTCGCAGGAATACACAACTAGATATGGAACAGTTGGCAAATAAAATCGAACGGGATATTGCGAGAATGTTTGAGCAAATTAAAATATCCTCGTTAGCCGCCAGCGTCGACAACCTATAATTTGTTGAGAGAACAGAGAAATTAGCGGAAAACACAACAACAGAACCTGCTCTGAATTACACTGTATTTTCTTCGCCAAAGCCACACGGGAATTCAGACGTACCGCCCGTCACAAACATAGCTGCTTTATTTCACCATCCAGTACAGCAACTAGGCAGAACCATACCTAGGTTTTCAAACCTTGAACATGAAAACCCTTTAACATTTTTAAAGAGATTCGAAGAGTATGCGGAAATGTTTAACCTCTCAGAGCATGAAAGTGTTAAATATCTTAGTCTTGCTTTGAAGGGGGCTGCTAGTTTCTGGTGGGACGTGGAAAAACTGAACACGAAGACATATTCTGATTTCAAAGATAAGTTCCAGAAACACTTTTGGAGTCCACGAACACAGGGGTTAGTTCGAGCTCGGTCACATGCAGAAAAATACGACCCTAGAGGAAACATGCAGGTCTACGAACAAATTAGCAACATTTACGAGCGCAGTCGTCATTTAAGCCAAGAAATGACGGAAACAGAGCTGATTTCGATGCTGACGTATCAGATGCCGATGCAATATCAGTTATCTCTGGTAGGAAAATACGGATTGTCACTACCCGAATATCGTGAACAACTTATGATAGTAGACAAGTTGCAACGACAAATGCGTTCCTCGAATTGGAAACATCGTCGGGATAAACATACCGGAAACCCACATAACCAGGACGGATACAAATTCCAACAAAAGACAGAATTTAATCCAGAACGTCACGTCAACACTTTTCGATTTAAGAGAGGGGACAAGACCGACGACGAATCAAATGCTAGAGATAGGAGATATTTTCCGAAACGGAAAAGATAGTGGTTTTCACACAAATCTAGGAAGGAGAGACAAACCCAAGACCACAGACGAAACCAGCGTAGGAATTCGTCGAGATCTAGTTCGAGGGAACGTGAGAGTTCGAGAGAAGAGAAACACAAACGATCCGATTCCACGAGTTCTGGTAGGAGGGGGTCGAAACACCGCTCAAGGTCGCCTCAAAGAACCAAAGCCGAAGGTTACTTTAACCGAAACAAGCCTTTAAATCCGAGCGCACCTCCGTTCGAAGAGCCTGGAGGGAAGTGACGAGATCGGAGATCTTCGACGTGACGACTATCCCGCTATGCAGAAAGGATTACGAGAATAACAACGAGAAACAAGAAGACAAGATAGAGGAAGAAATCATGAAACTAGTACACAGCAGATATAGACGTTCACGCTACTGTAAGAAGTCAAGAATACATCAGTTTAATATTGGGGACCGTATCACGTGAGCAAGATAATTCACAAGAACTGTTAGGAACTAGTAGATCCAGCTTCCGGCGTAGTTAAAGGCAAGTACAACATTACACAGTTGAGGAACTATGTTACTCTGGAGGAAGAAATTTGAATTCATATTGTATAATATTTAACATTGATATACGTACTAAAACGGCCTACCGTGTGTTAAGCAAATGTTGAGGTGTGATTTGTACTATTTGACTTGTTTACGACTTTGCCTGTATTGTTGGCGTACTTGGTGACTTGCCCTGGAGACAGTAGATCCCAGAGGTTATGTTATGCACCGGCGTGGAGCCTATTAAGTGTGCTTGGTCACTTACGATTTTTGGTAGTCTTAAGTCGTTGAAAACGACATGAATTTATTGGTGCAAAATTTTGCTTAAATGTTTGATATGCTAAAAAGGCAATCGGTATGTATAGTAGGCCTACCATATGTGAACAAACATAAACAGATATCTAGATAGCCAACAAACACATAGATGTATGTATGCTCCTGTGTTGTCAAAGAGAAACTTTGCCTGCCACATAGACAAGAAATGTTATTTTGATCTACGGTGTTGAAATTAAAAATCACGATACGGCTGTTGGGTATTTCTCTGTGGATTATCGACGTAAGATAACCATGTGAATGAGAATAAATACAAAGGGTCCTGATAAAATATTGTAGCCAGTGAATGATGAACCATTTATTTGAATTCTGCACTCTAATATCTCCTAACTC
>PNEQ01132026.1:0-83725 GCA_003012365.1 Medauroidea extradentata
AACTCAGTCACACACGCCAGCAAAATGGCTTCCCTGGCCAGCAACATGGCGGAGACGCCTACCGCCAATCAGCGTAAGGTGGCTGCCCTGCTAGCCGGCAGCCAGGCCAATAGGAAACTTGCCATAACACGCAGTAACCAAACATACACGGGGCTTGTATTAACAACCTCGGTCAGCCAATAAGCGGCGAAGTTCGCCCTATCAAACGTGCTGCCACGTCATTTCGCGTCTGTATTACTATCTAGTCTGTGATCATGCCTAGAGGTACGTAAATTTCGCAGATACATTCCAGGTTAGGTTGAACGCCAATTATGTATACTTCATTCTCATGTCTGTAACTTGCTGGCGGCTGTTACGAAACACGTTTGACTACTGCAAGCCAGTAATAAATAAGGAAATAATGCGAAGTGCTGTAGCTTGCTACCTGCTTGTACGGTTATAAGCCAATAGATAATCGACTGTGGCCAGTGGGTGTATAGGACTGACAAGTCTAGGCTGCTGCCAGATGAATCCGCGAAATTTACGTACCTCTAATCATGCCTTTCTTCTCATTTAACAAAGAAAAAAACGATATACGGCTAGAGGCCTAGAATGCGTGGAACAAGATGACCGTTATAGAAAACAATGCCGTGCTAAGTTAACGATGCTGTCATCTAGCACAAGTTATTACACACTTTGCAATGCGCCTAGACGCTGTTTTGAAGTATACAATTAAATAATTGGTTACGAAGTAATATAAATTTCAAATAAATAAGCTAGCTTAGATTGTAAATAGTGAAAATTAATTGCAAACTAAAACATTTTCCAGTAACTAAAATAATCCAAAACACTTTATGTCTGCCCAATCGATTAGGGCCCGGTAATTTTCGCGAAAAGATTTTTGCCCCACTTTGTTTCAGTGTCTTACGTGCACACCTGCAGCTCAACTCCATCGCTATTGACAGAGTGTTTTTGTGCAGAGTCGTTATTCATTTGACTGTGCCAATCAGTACGCGGATAACTGCGACGCAACGCATCTGTGATTTGCGGGTTTAACCACACGACGCCGGGTGTCACGGCATCGAATCACTGGCCACAGAGCAGAGATGTAGGTTTGCACGTAAGGCACTGAAACAAAGTGAGGCAAAAACCTTTTCGCGAAAACTACCGGGCCCTACCAATCGTTAGTATCGAAATAGCGTTGCATTTAGTGTGATAATATCAATGGTTTAAACTAAGTAAAGTTAGTATCTCATTTGTTTGTTCTTAACTAAAAAACGGCTATTTTGACCAAATATATTTTTAATGTGCACATCAAATGTTTAAGTTATTATTTAGTCAATTTCAAGCGAGATTTGTCTAGAGACGAATATCAAATCTAAAACTGCACCGAGATTTGGAGCTGCAGAACACAGAACAGCAATTATTGTGTGTTTATATATACATATATCGTATAATTTTTGCATAGTAATTTATATAAATAAAATACTTAGTTTGGTAGTCACAAATAATATGTAGCTCACAGTAGCTAAATAATGTCACAGAAAAAAATATTATGCGAGGTACTTGATAAAAACTCTTGGAAATATTTGAATTCTTAAAATGAGGAAATAATGATATGTTTTCAGTTTCCTTTCGGACGCGCGAAAATGAGAAAATATTTGCTTATATTCTGTTTTTTATTTTTACGTGCGAAATCATTCCCCGACTGACCACAGAATATTGTCAAGTGCATTATAACAAATTTTTGTACGAATAAATGATAAAAAAAAAACTCTTGCTTGTCTTGGGATATTTCTGGCTAATCACAGGCGTATTGTACCTTAATAACCTTATTCTGAATGGTGCAGTGATATTAAGAGATTTGTCTGAACAATACGTGCTTCCAATTACCATGAAGCAAAGCTGCCGATATGTACATATAAGGTACTGAAACAAAATGTATATTCGTGACAAAATCATGGCTGCAGTTATCGACCAACTGGGAAAATAATTAATTGACACAAATTTGTTTCAAATACAGATTGTCTTCAGTCGAACAGGTGATTATTTATCTGTTTCCATGACTGATGAGCGTGTGCTTATAAATAACATTTGGCTTCGCCTTTAAGAAGACTTTTGAAAGCCTGTTAGACTTATTTTTGCTATCGTTATTGTATCATTTTACTGGCGATAATAACTAAGAACGCAGAATTTTGGTAAAAAGATTTTTGCGCCATTTTGTTTTAATGCCTTACGTGCATATCTGCAATTCTGCTTCATGGTTAGTGACAGGATGTTTTTAACTCTCAGAATCTTGGGATTCTACCTTCAAACTAGCACAGTCAAATGAGTAACGCCTCTGCACAGATATACATTGTCAATAACCATGAAGTAGAGCTGCAGATATGAGCGCTATGCATTAAACAATTGCGACAAAATTATTTTAATCAAAACTCTGTAGCTCTAACTGTAACACACTATTATACCAAATAAATAAAAAAAATTGTACTTTGGTTAGTTAAAATTGTAGTACTTGAGGTGACGGAAAGAAACAGCAGTAACACTTAAAATAGAAAATTTGAAAAAGTTCACCGTTCCTTTTCTTCAGATCTCTATACAGCTGGTACATGACACTGTTGCAGCATGTCATGAGGAAGGTTTTTCTAATAACTTATACTAAACGTGTGTTCGATATCGTTGTCTACCAAATGAAAACACATTTAAAACTATGCTTATCCGGTTTTGTGTTTTGGATATGCTTAGAACACGGTTTCGGGGCTCCTTAAAATAGCTAAAAACTGTTTTTTTTTTCAGGTTACTGGCACGTAAAATTAAATCCCTACCGGAATCGTATAACGAAAATAGAGAAGCACGCGCTGGACTTAACTACGCACTTTCCATAAATATAACATAAGGTCGCCGCTTAAGAGGAGTCCTTCGCGATGTCAAATTTCCACCTCTGACGCGTGGGAACAGCATAGCGATAAGAGCCAGTGTCCCTCGCTTGACGAGAAGTATATCGCCTCTATTCGCAGCGCGCCAAACTGACGTGCAAAGTTCCCGTTGTAGTCTTTTTACTATGGGACTTTAAGCGGTAGCCCCAATATTTTATTTTTTAATATTATGAAATAAAGACCAACGCATGCCTCTCGTTTTGCACTTTACGAATTCAGGTAACATTTTCGGAGTTACAACAGTCTAAAAAAAAATCGTTTTTAGCCATTTTGAGAGGCCCGAATATCATGTTTCTAACAAGCGTGCTGCATTTTTGAAAAAATAGAAGCATGGTTTCAAGTGTGTGTTCTTTTCGTAGGTAAACATAATGTGAATAAGTTAAGCGGTTTCGCGTAAAAAAGAATACGCGTGAAACGCTGCAACGCCGTCCTTGCGCCAGTCGAGGACTCCTCTTAAAGTCCATAACAAAAATCCAACGATCAAAACACTACACGCCGTTTTGACGCCTCTCGCATAAGGGCGACACTGTTGTCGAAACACGAGGCAATATAGCTCTTATTGCCTGCCGGTTTCCGTACCTCATACGCGGCTATAGCGCCTGCTGTATAGGGCTGTACGGTGTCATGGAGCCTCCGCTGTGCATGTGAGCTTCCTTCTAGTGTTGCCAACGTTTATAGATGGAGAAATGACATTATTGTTATTATTTAGTAAAGTTTCATTTAATCTGGCAAGATTATGACCACGAACTTACATATTATATATCACAAGCCCAAACGCACGTACACTTAATACATGTAATGTTTCGATACAATTTTTAAAATAATTTTAAACACTTTGACACAATCGGGTTGGCCTATTATTAAATTAGAAAAATTAATTCCTTTACAAAATAATGTTGTTACTTAACTAACATAATATACCTAGTAGCATAAGCGTACTATTTAATTATTTTATTACAAATCAATATTACATTAAATAGCTTAACATGTATTATTAGTTTCAGTTGCTTCTTGTGTATTACATCAATTATAAGCTACGTAAAATTAAAAACGAGATATGTAAACAAACAAGTAGTATTATGGCGTTATGTAAGCTAAAATAAGATTAAATCGAACATAATTATGGTTAACAAGTTATTATTACTGCAGGTTTTGCCGGTCTCTTCGTGTACCACGATAAAAAAAAAAAATGTTTGCTCATGTTAGCGAGTTTTATTCCACCTGGCAACACTGCTCTCTCAGACCGCACCATCCTTTGTTCTAAAGATGCGGTGGAGCGTGTGGTGCTGCTCCTGTGGGATGCTGTGCTGCCAGATCTCTCTCTCTTTCTGCATCGTGTGTACGCGGCGGCCTTCTGTGCTGTGCGAGACCACCTGCCTTGGCCCGCACACGCAGCAGAGAGAGACGGAGGATGCGTATAATGTGCAGGAGAGAGCGAGAGAGATGTACAGCGTGGTCTGGGGGAGGGGAGAGGGGAGGTTCGCAACACCCACGTGAATACCAACGAGCGTGGATGGTTTTTGCGGAGACCCACGGCGCACGAGGCATGGTTGAGTTTCGCCGTCGAGGTCCAGAAATCTCTGGCGGGGCGGGTCATCGTCCTGTTTCAACTAAGGACATTACTTACGAAATATAATGTCTTTTATAAACCCCTTAACAGAGCACGGTAGGGCCTACAGAATTCTGCGCTGAAAGCATCAGTTTTAAAATTGCAGGTTTCTCGAAGCTAATTCGCAAAAAAAAAAAAAAACCGTAGACAACAGGTTTTACCAACTTTCTGAGCAAATTTTTTCCTCGTTTAACGTATTTCTGAATAACAATCTCTGCCGCTGTAATCTTGTACGTTTAATTCCGACAGAACAGATTACGCTTAACAAGTACATCATTCATTATGTAGGATTTGTTCTTGTTTTTCCAGGTTGACTTTCAAAAACGTGTAGACTTAGAATAGTGTTCATATTGTCTATTTATCTACTACACTCTGTTAAAACAGTTGTGCCGGAAAAAACTGATAATTTTATTAGTGTATATTACTACTGATTAATTTTTAATTGGATAAACATTTTATACACCAACTAATTTACGTATGATGACCATGTTAAAATCGAAATTGTACAGCTACTGAGACTTAAAAACTATCATACTCAAAATAAAACAATTCATGTGTTTAAAAACTGCCTTGGTGCTACTAACCACTATTACATCGTAAGTGGAAACGCTCTAGATTTTTTTAAGTACGGGTAACTAACCCGTTTTTTTCAACTTAATCATTTTAAAAACATACAAAAACCGTGATTAAAAATAATAAGTCAGTTAGCACCTTACGTCATTTTTGGAGTGAATTATTTTACTAGAGTAAGCTTACTTTAATGGGTTAGTTCGCAAAATAGTGAGAATTTTTATTTTAGTATGTTACAGTGTAAAATAAATTGTGTGAAATTTTTTTCATAATACAGAAACGTCGTCAATGATTTATTACGTTTGCAGGATGGAACAATATGCAATACAAGCAGAAAATTAGTGATAATTTTTTGCTGCCTTAGCCCCGCATGTTTCAAACTAGTATTTTACATGGCTAAAAACTGACACCAGTGCAGAAGAACACGCTGTTTCCTGAAATATACTTTAATCGCTGCTGTTTCCACAACGTTGTTTGATATGTGAATGATTCTTGTGTCAAGCACCATTATATACTCTTCTCACAGATCGCATAGACTACGTTATTAAATTGGAATGACGTGTAGGCCTACATGCCGGGTCAAAAATGTGCAATTTTGTAACACCTGGAACAAAAAGTTAATATGTAAACACATTAAGATTCCCTATCGTATTTGCAGTTCCCAGATTTATGAAAAGGATCTTCAGACATTTCTAACAATGTACACAGGCCGTCTTAAAATTGTTAATTTCGTAATCCGAATCAGTATTTAGACTGCAACCTGTTCAAATTTATCGCATTTACCAAAGTTCTTAACATACTAAAGTAAAATATTTAACTTTCTAAGATGCCGTCATCTGAGCATATAAGTATTAACCACGTGACAGTTAACTAAAACTTCTGCTGCCTCAGAAAGACGAAATCGTATTTAAAACGAAACATTTTAATTTCTTGCAGGTAAAATCGGGACATTTTTGTTCGATGCGCATTAGCTAAATTTTGTCAAACGTTCGTTGTAGCCCTTCTTGTGTAACAAACATTTTATTACAAGAGAAAAATAATAATTTAAAGCATACTAATACTACTTTTTTAGTTCAGTACTTCCGTACATTTAGGGGGATCACTACCTGCCATGTTTGAATACTACAATTTTCTCTGTAAGTTCCATACAATGAGATTTATTAAAATTCCCCGTCTGACATGCAACCATACCTTCTTAAGAATTGCAGAGCTATCACAGCTTCACTACCTTTCTTAGCTGTTGATTAGTAACCTTCCAGAGGAAGAAAGTCCCTTTTTTTTTCTACGGAAGGTCATAAGTGAAGTATAAGTAAAATTAGTAGAGAAATACCAGCTGTATACAAAGTAATGTGCCCAGTGGCGGCTCGTGGGTTGTTGCCAGGTAGGGCTGCAGTTGCCAAGAGCTGCACAGGGTTGTGCGCTGGTTGACTCTACAGCCACTGACACGCTGATGTGCAGTTGCCCCTTACTACTGAGTGGTCACAAAAGATCTAGTAGTCGCCAAATATTTAATTGTCATTAGTCTACGGCGTGTCCATCAAGAGTGTACAGTTCCGACTATCTGCAGCCCCACCTGGCAACAACCCACGAGCCGCCACTGCCTGTGCCTTGTCGAAGCTGAAAGAATTACAGAAAATTCGTAGACCAAATTTAATTCAGAAGTTTCATTATTCCCACATGGCGGGTACTGAACCCCCTTAATAGTATCATTTTGTATAGTGGCGGAAGGTGGGAAATAAGTGAATATCTGTCATACTTAACTTTAAACATAAAGTAATAACGGCTGTAAAGATGCAGATACGTAGGAAAGTGTTATAAATTGTAGTGGGTGTTTTATAGCACGAAGCTTGGTACATTCTCTCATAAACATCTTACGATGAACCATTCGCATGTTTGTGTACTTATTAATAACTTCTAATGTGATAGTAGAAAACGTATATCCATATTTATATGTTTTTGATTTTTTAGTTAATAATGAATTATTAATTTCAGGAACTAACAAATTCATAAAAAAATCGAAGAAATTGTATAATTTTAGTGAACTCGCTGAGAGAATTAAGGGAATATCAAAGTATTGCCATAGCTAGATTTACAGGCTAGAGTTTTAAGCGTTAATATACTAATGCAGCTGTTTTCAAATTGGCGTGATCGGAACACAGAGAGCTCGATGGCACTAAGTGCTACTCTCGCAAGTTCTGCATTCGTCTCATCGCCTCTAAGCACAGCGCTCACGACAATCCAACCATCTATGACTCTTATTAAGCATATGTGTTACATAAATGAGCGCAAAGTACACTTATTGCATAACACAGGAAGGAAACAAAAAAGGAAACCTCAAGGAATTACGTCACTGCAAATCTCCTTTATAGTTTTGTATAGAAATATTTTGGAACTGCTGATGAATGTCGGCACAGTCCTTTGCTTCACCGTGTTGGATGTGTCTATATTGTGGAGAAGTCGTAGGTTGGTACCGTTGAAGATCAAAATCGGGTACTAATATAAAGACCTTCCCAGCGTAAAATGAACTGGATACTTCTGACACACCATTATATTATTACTGATTACTGCTTTTGGCATGGACGAATAACCTATAATATCTTCTTACAGGTTCCGCTCATTAAGTAACTATACGTAAAATAGATATGAACATACCAAAACGAAAATTCTGTCAGTTACAACGTCTGAAAAGAATAACTATGAACGTCAAGAGGATTAAGTTGCTTATACAGAAAGGCATGTTATGTCATTATTAGAGATACAAGTTCTTGGGATAAGGTTTTTGCACATACGTTGCTTCAATGACTCACGTGCCCATCGACAGTTCTGTTTCAGAGGGAGTGGTATATAATTCAACGCTAAAAGCATTAATCTATAACTGTAAATTTCGTGAAGGTAATTTGCGAAAATTAAACAATAGCCATCCTAGACAATAGCTTCAGCCAACGTTTTAAACAAAATTGTTTACTTTGTTACGAAGAACGATATGCTAAGTTTCTGTTAACATATGTCCATTAACAAAATTTCTTAGAAGTCTGCGTAAGAGCATTTAAAACATATCAAAATTAGGTGATTTGTCGGATGCACGCCATTCGCTAGCGAATGTTCCTGTTATTTGAGCCTAGACGAGAGCATATGTTGAAAATCTGTTTAGCGAAGTTGTTTAGAATGGCTTTAACCACGTTTGCTAATTTCTTCAAGACAGTAAAGAGTATGGTTTGAGCTAGTTGTGTAATAACCAAAATATTTGTTAAGTGACATATTAGTTGAAACCCTGTAATTTCTTGTGTTGAAAAAAATTTGCTATCACAATTAAAAGCATTTTAAACAAAACTACCAAACAAGTGTGTGATATATTCTTTCGTTTAAGCTTTAAAAAAATAATTGTTGCAGAAACAGTAGAAACACGAAGGCACGGCCGTAAGGGCGTTCAAGTGGGGAAAAATCATAATTTTATATTTGTATGAAATAATGTTAGTTTTGTAGATATTACTTAAGAGTATATTTAACTCTAATGAAAAAAAATTAGCTCAGCCAGTTTTCTCGTAATGGCACTTCAAAGTCAAAATTTGTATATTTTTACTTCATACAAAACTTGAAAACGAGTAAATATAATGAAAAGAAAAAAATCACATCGAAACTACACGTCACTGTCTACGGCTTGAAGCATATAAAAACCTATTATAACATATTTTGTGTTTATAACAAATTTCTAAAAGTAACAAAAAAATTTTAAAATTTTGAAATTTTTTATTTAATATAAAAATTTTTTGTAATGGGTTTTATATGCTACGAGCCATAGACATTGACACGTTGTTTTTATGTGATTTTTTCCATTTCATTATGTCAACTGGTTTTCAAATTTTGTATGAAGTAAATATATGCAAATTTTGACTTTGAAGTGCCACTACGGGAAAACTAGCTGAGTTAATTTTTTTTGTTTGAAGTATATGTACTCTCAAGTAATGTGTACAAAACTAACGCTATTTCATACAAATATAAAATTGTAATTTTTCCCCACTTGAACAACCTTAAGGCCTTGTTACGGAGTTTTGCAGGGATTTCGAAAATATTATTTTTATTGCTACCTAATACTCATATCAAAATTTCGCTGCACAGTTTTGACACTTATATGTTATAATTTGTAGCTGAATTTTTTTCTAGAATTATACTGAACGGTTTTTTAGATTTCATTACCCAAAGTACCACGTTTTTCGTCGTTAAAATAAGCAAAAATGAAGGAAATTATTTTTTTTGTCCACATTATTGTGCATCGTGTGATTGCACATTGACTCAAATTTTTTCAAAACTTTTGGTTAAAAAATATTTGAGTTATTGGCACCAGTCTGAAAAAAACTCGGGAACAAGCCCTTAATATAAAAGTACTAAGCACGGTAAAATGAGCAACAAAATAAAAACTAGGAAACGAACAATGGAAACTATAAATAGCT
This sequence comes from Medauroidea extradentata, assembly GCA_003012365.1. Taxonomy (NCBI): domain Eukaryota; kingdom Metazoa; phylum Arthropoda; class Insecta; order Phasmatodea; family Phasmatidae; genus Medauroidea; species Medauroidea extradentata. The sequence goes on from PNEQ01132026.1 coordinate 9,543, forward strand.
GTAGGCAACAAAAATTGCAGTATTTCCAAAATAGCAATATAGTCGGTTTATAATGGGGGGGGGGGGGAAATACGGAAGTCAACATAAGCAAAGGCGTAAATCCAGAGAAACATTTAAGTTTGTCAAACACCCTCCATTGAAAAAGTTATTCCAAGATCACATTTAAAACATTTGTTAACGTCCGCATACCGTAACTGGTGGATTACTGTTTAAAATCTCAAAATAATTTTTTTTTTTCCCAGAGTGTTTGCAGTCTTCGTCTGTCTGCTTGGCAGCCAAAACTTCGTTATTTTATATTTATACCGAACACTGCTCAACTTGTCAGAACTGTTGATAATAACTTCCGCCCAAGAAGTAATATATTTTGTAACCTATTTTTTTCGCATTCAAAATATTACTTATTTATAACTAAAGGCCTAGCCGTAACAAAGCTTGCCTACATAAATAAGGTAATTGTAATCGCTCGTAAATGTAATTCATGAAATATTATGAAATTATAGTAGTAGTCTTATAAATAAGTTTGCATAAAATTTTTTTCGATATTAGAAAATAAATTTGCTTCGTGATGATTTTTTTTTTTTAGTCAGTAACGTTTATACACGCGACATTAGATATTTCGTTAGGTACGCCATGAATCTTTTACTCACCGGGAACGGTATCATTTTTGTTTGAAGGTAAGACAATTTTTTGTCGTGGAGAAGTTCCATCGACAGTAATATTTTTACTATGGAATGTTATTTTCGATGTATATGTTATACACTAAAATTAAAGTATTTTGCCTGATTGCGTTTGATTACAATAATTTTATTTATGAACAAATGTTCATTCATGAAAGGAAGCATTACTTAAATATCAATAAAAACTACCGTTTCAACAGAGACATATCGGCGTTTTGCTGTGAGTTTTAAGATATTTCAGTATCATGTTCGTGTATCTGTGCTACTGTTTCAACCACCGCCACATGAGTACGAAATTCGATTTTAAAAATTGTAAGTAGCAATATTGTATTATTCAAAATTAAAATTAATCATATGTTTTTTATAAAATTATATAGGCTGGTTTGATATTAATCTTCATACACACATATAGCAGTAAAATTGGTATGAAAATTGCATATAAACCAGTACTCTATATTTTTATTTATTATACAGTCCTAATATGTGAAGCGGTTAGGAACTCATGTAGGTAACATAGTCTATATATTTATATAAGTATATAAGTGACTTAATCTATATATATTTACGAAAGTAATTGGAATCTATAATATATTTAATGTCGATACACTTTCATAAAGCTTATAATTAACGTTATTAAATATTTTGTTTATTTTTTCTCACAGATTTAAGTGTACCATCTTTATTTAAAATGTTTATTACAGAGTACTGCTGACAGCAGCAGTTATCTAATAATTAATATTGCGGGATGAATAGTCTGACATTATTTATGTTATTAATTTGATTATGGAAGTGCTACTAAATGCTTGAAAATCCATAATCTACACTGCTTAATTATTTCCACCGTGCAACGCATCCCTGCAACATGCCTGTAAGGATGGCTGATAATTAATCGTACCTCAGATTGACAATTTAAATTAGTAAATACTGCAGCTTTGGGAGAAAATTTACAGTTTAATAATATATTGTATTGCGTATTTACGCGTGGATTAATTTACACCACAGAGGATAATAAAATAGTGGCTGTTAATGCGACATTTCTCTTCTCTATTTGTAAGCTCTTATAAAGTGCTGTCTATTATGTGTAGAAACAAAAAATAATCATAATACAACGTTACTATTGGTTATGTCTAAGGACCCCTGTTTTTCGCGAAAAGAATCTTGCCCCAGTTTGTTTCAGTGCCATACGTGCACATCTGCAGTTCTGCTTCATGGTTATTGGCAGCATGTCTATGTAAAGAGCCGTATCGCTTTTGACTGAGCCAATTACAATAACGTTTATGCATCACCACACGTCTGTGATTTGCTGGGAGAATCCCAAGGTCCGTGAGAGTTAAAATATCCAATCACTGAACAGGAAGCAGAACTGCAGATGTGCACGTAAGGCACCGAAATAAAGTGGGGCAAAATTATTTACGCGAAAAACAAGGGTCCCTAGTTACGTCGCGAAGTTATGAGCGCGTGGTATATTAGAATTTCAGCGCTTAAAGTTTCAGTTTAGAATTGTAGGTTTATCGAAGCCAATTTGCAAAAATTTAAAAAAAATCCCAGACAATAGTTGTTTGCCAACTTTCTGAGTAAACATTTTTCTCGAGTAAGATATATCTGAAGAACAATCTCTGACGCCGAAATCTCGTACATTTAACTGCGGCGCAAGAGATCACGCTTAACAAATTCTTCATTCCGGGTAAATGTTTGCTCATAAAATTAGCAAATTGGAAGGATTATTGTGTCGTTGTTTTGCTATATTGACTTTCAAAAAGTGTAGGTCTCAACTGAAAAATTCAGCGCTTATTTATCTACCACGCTTTCTTAAGACATTGTTCCTTCAGTTACACTAAATCACAGACAACCAAATTACATTAATTTATAATTTAAAAATTTACCGCTTGTAACCAACGGCAAATATTATTTTGGTTCTAAAACTAAAATGAGAAATAAGTTTTACTAATTGAACACAAAAAAATTCCACGCTAATTTCTAACGGAAAAAATATATCGGAATGACAATACATTACAGGTACTCATTCGTTCACAAATTCAAGAAATTAATATATCGCATTTAACCTAGTTAACGTAGCCTATCGCATTCACGCCTGGAAGAACTTTACGTAAGCACATTCAAACACGTGTACACGCGTACAGTCTTAGTAAAATCACCAGCTTACTGTATGGCATTATTTCAAAGCTGCATGTTGAAAAAATTCAAATGTTTATTTGCTCTGCTCCAAACTTAAACGTTGGCAATACTGAAGACGGTTAAGAGGAAGGGTAAGGCTTGTTTGTGATGAATTAATCTATTAATAATTACTTAAAAGCGCTATTAGAAATTCTGCCCTAGGTATTATATTTATTTATTTAAAAAATAATTTTTCATATGCAAATTATGCGTTAAACACTGATCAAAGATAGGTTACTAAATAAAAATCTGATAATATAAATAATTGCAGTACTCCTTTTATAAAATTAACTATTGACTTAGAGCATGCATTACGTTAGATGTTAGACTTCATTTGTTTCAGAATCAAGATTGTATGAAGATTTATTTTCCTTGCATTACGGACATTAAATCTTAACTAGTAAAGCATAATCATAGTACACTTGAAGTATTAAATGTATGATAGTGAGTGCCGTTCGTCCACTAAATTAATAAGAACCAAAAATTCCTGGTAGCACTGAACGTAACAAAAATACGGTATATCATAAACTAGGCTATATACTGCTTCTGTAAGGCGATATCATCAGTTAGTCTCTGATTCTTCAATTGTAATACGGAAGTGAGTATATTCTGCATAAGCTGTGACTTACCATCTTAAAATTGTTTTGCATTATTTATATAGGAAATTTTGAATACCGTTCTCACAGTAATATTATTATAAAAAAAACTTTCTTGGCTGAAGTAAACTACATGTAGTAAGTTAACATGTTTAATTGACCTACAAGTAGACCTAATATTTCGTTATAATATTACTTTGAGTTTTTTAAATTTTATATTTTATCCTATACATATATAAATGTAGTGATATCATTATATAACGTTTTCCTTATAAAAAAAAAGAAAACTTCACGTTGGCAATAGAAACTAAATCTTAGCTAAAACTTTAGGCAATGCGGCTTTTTTTTATGTAAGTAGGGACACGTCAATAAAAGTAATTCAACAACCTTCTTGTACCATTACGTTGATTGCTCTTTTGAAAAGAGAGGAATTTTAAATGTTTTATTGTGGAACTATAACTACTGAATTTATAAATCTCGTTTAAGAAACGACTTTATAATTTAAAATATTACGTAAATAAATTGTTTGTTGGAACGGTGAGTGATAAGTATCCAGTTAACCGTGTAAGTTAAATCTGTTAAGTAGAAGTACAGTACATAGTGCTATTTTTGTACTTGTACAAGGTAAAACCTTGTACACTATTTAAAAAGTAAATTCAGCAGTTATTAAAATAACGTTAACGAAACGTTGTTAAAAATACTTAAAATAAAACTATAGTTTTCACCGTAATTTAAATCATTTGGGGACCTATTACATATCACAAAATTGTTTGTACTTCAATATTTGTTTTGAAACTTGGTTGACAGCAAAAAATGTAATACTATAAACCATCGCTTTTTTTACGATATTTCATTGTGAATATTCGTAAACTTTGCTGTATCAGTACATTTTCAAGATATTTCTTCTAATTTTTTTCAATAGTTGTTAACAACATTAGAATAAAATTTGGACACTACATACCAAAATAATCGAAAAAGAAAAGTAAATTTTTGAAACGCATGGCGCCAGTTGTGTGAGATCTTGCGTTAAAATAAACTTTTGCCATTGTACACGTTCCGTGTAAGGGGAAGAAAGAGCCCAAACCCTAGCCACGGAAGACGTAAACTGGAACGCCTAACCGACGACATACAAGCTGCGGTATAAAGGTTGCTTCACAATTAAACAAAGGAAGCACAGAACATATAACATAACAGAATAAACTGTGCACGACCAGACGTCTTGCGTAAAATTAGTTCACAATTGGATTCTTGCTGTTATGTTTAGCCAATGGCATTTTTTGACGAACATGAAATATTCCTTTCTGCATAAAATCTGCCGAAGGCCATTGAAACATATTTTAAGTGGAATCGTCTTTGGAGATATAATAGAAAATATATAAATAAAGTTCAATTCTGCACATCGTAAAACCTGGTTTACAATATAGAAACATAGTTTTTAACATTAAAATTTCTTACTCAAGCTTTGTTAGACTCTTGTTTATTTTTTGAGATTGAACCAACATGGCGGACACTCAAAATCCTTTGTTGTTATTGGTTGCTGTCCTATGCGTCCGCACAGGAAATTAAATATTACCACTTCCTATATCAGCATCTCTATGCACAAGACCACTTTTGGGGGCCGTGGTGGCCAAATGGTTAGACCGTTCGCCTCCTACAAAGGCGACCCGGGTTCGATTTCCGGCAGGGTTGGCCCCCGCATGTGGGAATCGTGCTGGACGATGCCGTTGGTCGGCGGGTTTTCTCGGGGATCTCCCGTTTCCCTCGCCCTTTCATTCCGGCGCTGCTCCATTCTCATCTCATGTCACCCCTCACCAGAGCTGAAGACCTCGATGTTAAGCGCTGACGAAACATCTCTCACTCACTCACTCACTCACTCACGACCACTTTTTTTTGTGGTGTTGTGAATCGGTATATAAGGTTATGTAGAAGTTCTTGTGCGAACGACCTATGTTTAGAGACTGGGAAAATTCGCGGGTTCACTGACATGTATGCTAGCCTCCAAGAACATGTGTATATTCAAGCAGACATTACCTGCTCACTGGCTGCTCGATGACGTAGTGATATGGGCCTGCATTTAGTTGCTTCTGTACTATTGGTAGAGAAGGTGATTTACCGCGAGAATGTTTTCTGCCAGCGTATTCTGCAAACCACTGTAGCATCCTGCGTCATGTATTATTGGCCAGCGGTTATGTAGCACAATCTAGTTGTTTACAGACGAATCACAAGACGTCCAGTAGTAGTGCACCAGAGTTATAATTGGCCCAGTCAAATAGGGACTCGCCAGTAACGAAATAAAAGTGTCATAAATAGAGACATGAACTTTTCGCGAAAAGAAATTTGCCTCACTTTGTGTCAGTGACTTGTGTGCACGTCTGCAGACTTGCTTCACGGTCAGAGATGGGATGTTTTGACATTCGTGTGTCGTGGGGTTTTACGCGCAAATCACAGGCGTGTGGTGTTACAGTAACCTTATTGTGATTGGTACAGTCAAATGAGAAACGTCACAGTTCAAAGGCACGCTGCCAATATCTATGAAGCAGAACTGTAGACATGCACAAAGGTACTGGAACAAAGTGGGGCAAAATTCTTTTCGCGAAAAGTTCATGTCTCTAGTCATAAATTAATACATTACATTGAAGCCTAGCAAACAGTCAACTTTTCCCGCGATAAATCACCTTCTCTAACTATTGGCTAAGCGACTTACAGGAAGTGTTAAATAAATGTCACGGGACAATTGCGAAAGTGGCACGAACGCAGAGTTGCTGGAATTATAGCTTGGGACCAAAAGAAAACGCAAATTCTTCAGGTCTCTACCTATGTTCATGCTTACTGTTATGTCATCAATTGTGAGCCCACCTTAAGAACGAGTAAATTATTTCATATATTTCTCCCCCTCCCCCCCCCCCTCACTCTCTATCTCCGTGGCGCGTCTTGCGTTGGTTGCTGGTTGTAAAACGGCTGTGTTTGGGTCGTTGCAGCCTCCACAGGAGATGTTAGACGGTACAGCGCAGCTGGCGATCCTGTATCTCGTTCCCACGTCCTTCCGCGGCACTCGCTTGCTCTTTACGCCCTGCAGCCATCTACTCGCTGGATACATTCCGTACAACCAACACTCGTACAAGAACACCAGGCATTCATCGTAAATATTCTGCTATTAGTGTTAACTGGGTTTACTTGGTCACGCGAGTAGGTTTACTCGACCGCACACCATAAATATTTTAAGATGGCGGGAATTCAAGAGGTAGTAAAATATTTTAAAAAAATTTAAAATACGTAACGATGACAGCATTGTTTTTATGTCTTAAGTCACATAAATACACTCTGTGTTAAGTAAAACCGCACAATTATAAAGTCTATATTTTATGTTATAAAACGCCTCGGTAATTTTGTGTGAAAAGAATTTTGCGCCATCTTCTTTCATCACCTTACGTGCACATCTGCAGCTCTGCTTCGTGGTTAGAGATGATTAGAGATCGTGAAATTTCGCGAATTCAGTGACCTGCATGTTAGAACCAAATATCCTATGCATACTCAAGCCCCGGCCATTTGTCAACTAGCTGCTACTCAGTGGAACAGCAGACAATGAACGAATAGACGGGGCTTAAGTATGCATAGTACAATGGATTCTAGCATGCAGGTCATTGAATTCACGAAATTTCCCCGTCTCTAGAGATGATACAGATGTTGGCAGAACTGCAGATGTGCACATAAGGCAGTGAAACAAAGTGGTGTACAAATGTTATCGTGAAATCAGGAATCCTTCAATATCTTTAATTCACCCTTCCCTACAATATTGGTTAGTTTGTATTTTCACGAATAGTCAAAAATAATTCAGTAAAGGATGGTAGTATGATACATATTTTTCTTTGCAGGCTGGAGGAAACATTCATGCTGCGTTTACGTTTATGGTACGTCGAAGAACTGTTGGTAAGTAGTACATCTGCCTTACTTATCATTAGGGACCCCTGTTTTTCGCGAAAAGAATTTTGCCTCACTTTGTTTCCGTGCCTTACGTGCACATCTGCAGTTCTGCTTCGTGGTCAGTGATTGGATATTTTAGCTCTCACGAGCCTTGGGCTTCTTCCGGCAAATAACAGACGTGTGGCGTTTAATTAATGTTATTGTAATTGGCTCAGTCAAATGAGATACGGCTCTTCGCATAGACACGCTGCCAATAACCATGAAGCAGAATTGCAGATGTGCACGTAAGGCACTGAAACAAACTGTGGCAAAATTCTTTTCGCGAAAAACAAGGGTCCCTACTTATCATTGATTTGTTTTCTGTTAAACAGTCAAATAGGCCTGTATTCTTTTTCGCAACTTCATACAGTCATAAGAGGGAAACATGTGTAATGAAGACAGACCACACATTTTGCAAACAATGACGTAACTTATCGGTACAACTAATTTTTTTTTTTTTTTTTTTTTTCGTGTCGTCTTTTTGAATACGTCTTTATTCCTTGCCGGAATTATCTGTATGTTATAGGTAGAGGTACGTCAATTTCGCGGATTCATCTGGCAACAGCCTAGACTTGTCAGTCCTATACAACCACTGGCCACAATCTATTATCTATTGGCTTATAACCGTACAAGCAGGTAGCAAGCGATAGCACTTCGCATTATTTCCTTATTTACTACTGGCTTGCAGTAGTCAAACGCGTTTCATAACAGCCGCCAGCAAGTCACAGACATGACAATGAAGTATACATAATTGGCGTTAAACCTGACCTGGAATGTATCTGCGAAATTTACGTACCTCTAGTTATAGGTAGAGACATGAACTTTTCGCGAAAAGAATTTTGCCCCACTTCGTTCCAGTGCCTTATGTGCACGTCTGCAGTTCTGCTTCACATATATTGGCAGCGTGCCTTTGAACTGTGACGTTTCTCATTTGACTGTACCAATCACAATAAGGTTACTGTAACACCACACGTCTGTGATTTGCGTGTAAAACCCCACGGCACACGAATGTCAAAACGTCCAATCTCTGACCGTGAAGCAAGTCTGCAGACGTGCACACAAGTCACTGACACAAAGTGAGGCAAATTTCTTTTCGCGAAAAGTTCATGTCTCTAGTTATAGGTTGGTGACAACAGCGAATACTGGAATTTCATTCTTACATTTTTACCGCAAAGGAAAACGAATAATGTAAATCTGTTTAGCATCGAATAAAGAAATATTGCTTTACAACAAATAAAATGTTAAAGGAAAGGAATAGTCTGTTTAGCGTGATATATATTATTTAATGAAAATATTATTTTCTTTACAGATAATCAAACTAATTTTCAATATAATGCTAGTCTTATTTCACTTAATCATAAATGTTACTGCTGAACTACTTAGTAACACAATTTTTGTTAACATTGCTGTAAACTTAAACAACTATTCTGCAATGTGTCATCATGCTTTAACAAAGGTTTTCTTGGGTTGCAACAATTTTTTTTCTTACAAAAAACTGTATTTAGATTGTAATGAGCAAGATCATGACAAACTGCATTTTCGTATAACATATTTGTCTCAATTATCAGCTTGGTGTTTTAACGATCAGTTTAACAATTTATTGGCAGTAAATTGGCAGATAATGTTTATAGGGTCCTGCAAATGTCGTGTTATTATCTGACAGTAAACTGGACTCGGTGCTCATCTAAACTCGTGTTGTTGACAGGCAGTTTGTTTAGCGCACCTGTATGTCATTTTCCACATATGATATTAGATCAAACCCACTACACAGAGCAGTGGCGAAGCTTGGAGTTTTCTAGGGCAAGCGATGGTTAGCAGTGACTGTACAGAACTCTCAGTTTCCTGTGGAACCATTTGACTGGTAACGACAATAACATTTCTCAGCCAGTAGCATGATGTAAGAGGCGAGGAACTAGTTCTCAGTAATAATACACCCAGGTCTCAGCTATACAACTGTCACCTGCTCAACGTGTATAGTCGGGTCTCATACTTAGAGACCGGAAACATTTGCGAATTCACTGACCTGTAGGCTAGCTTCCAAGAATATATGTGTATTCAAGTAGGCAGCAGCTGTTCATTAGCTGCTCTCTTACACAGTTAAATGGACCTCTTTTCAGTTACTGTTTTATTATTGGCTCAGTTACTTCCAGGAAGTGTCGAGTAAGTCAACGGCCAACTGTGAACGTGATACATACCTGAAGTTTCTGGAATTCTATCTTGCGCCTGGAAGAAAACGCGAATGTTTCAGATCTCTACTCATACTGCTTGCCTTCGTAACACGTCCACGCTTCGCCACTGACACAGAGGAAAAGGTTTGGTTGAGCCAACCGTATATATGTTTGTATGTGGAGAAACAACCACATGTTGAGTCAACCAAATATATGGTCGCCTGTCTGATTTTGTTACCTCAACAGGAGGGTTTAGTCCCGTTAAACATGAATATTGTTAGACCAACAAAACCAATTTGTTACGCTTTTCACAGATTGTTCAGCCAACAAAAATTTTTTTGGATAAAATATATTTTTGTTTCGCCATATACATACTTACGCATGGTTAACTGTAGCAAACTTTTTTCTCTATTTATCTTGCAATGCGAGCGCACAAAGATACGAATGCCCGGAGCTAACAAAATCACGGATTGTGTTTGGGTGAGTATAGGCAAGTTAATTCTAGCCTGTTGGCAAATTTTAACGCAAAATTTACGTGCATATAATAATTAGGGACCTGAAAAATTTGCGTTTTCATTTTGGCACAAGGTAGAATTCAAACAATTGTAAGCTTGTGTCACTTTCTCATTTGGCCCTTGACTTATTTGACACCTCGTGGAAGTCTCTGACCCAGTAATAAAGACGCATTTGAACGCAGGTCCAATCAGGTAACTTCATTGCGTCAGCGAGCAGCTAATAAACAGCTGCTGTCTGCTTGAGTGAACATATATATTCTTGGAAGCTAACCTACAGGTCAGTGACCCCGCGAATTTTTCACGTCTCTACTAATAATAATGTCTTTGAATGTTTCTAGCAATGGGACAGAATGACAATCTGTACTATTGTGGACATACGCCATTGCAATATATGTCACGCCATTGCGATATATGTCGTCCCAGAAATGTTTTTCGTTGCTGGTTTTCGTCATTCTAAGATTTCTGGGACGACATATATCACAATGGCGTATGTCCACAATAGTATAGTTTGTGTACTAATAATGTTCGTAAAGTAGCCACCCCCTCAATAACAAGACTATGTTCTACTTTAACTCGTTTATCGTCAGCGAGTCTTTGAAATACTTATCGCCAGTGTTTATTCTGTGCATGTGTATTCGTACAACCTTATATTTTCGACAATTAAAGCATTTATAATTACTATTCGTGACGAGTTTGTTTACGATATAGTTAGGTCTACAATTTTTTTCTCTCGTGTGCAGCTGCGGTAAATGTTTTTGTGGTGTTACTTTGCAGTTCAGCAAATAAAAATATTTTATTGTTTCGTTAGAGAGAAAACCGATTACGTGTTTGTACGTCCAGAAATTTTTAGTGATGTGGCTACGTCCTTTTCCAAGTAGTACATTTTAAACGCATGTGTAAGTACACTAGTAAAAATACAAGATAATTAAAACGTAAGTAATTATTCTTTGTTGAATTGTATTGTATTAGGTATTTATATTGTATCTAACGGAACATAACATTTTATTATAGAAATGTTTACGAATTTTCAAATGAACGTCACCTCATCATCAACAAGTACGTCGTCAGGTTGCAATTCGACAACATACTAAATCACAGTTTTAATAACTTTACTGTCACATATGTATTCCAAGAAGTAAAACTTCGGTAACTGTTTGGTTGCAACTACTTTGGATTTCTATGTTTTCAGAATTCAACGACTATGGCGCAGCAGAAATTTGAGTTACTAAAGACGTTTGATAAATTGCAGTTTAATTCTGAATGCAGTCAGGGCGATGGCTTGGAACTGGTGTTCAAAGTTTGTGTGTCACTTTATTTTAGTTTTAAACACACAACGACCGGTAGGTCGTTCGGGATAAAGTGAGCACTAAAAAGTTAACCTCTGAAAAATATTACTTTACTGCATATAGTACAACATTAACTGCAGCTGCCTTACTGCTTGTGCGTTATGCAGCGGAATTACGCAATATACATAGTTTCGTGTCTTTTTCTATTTACATACAACAATACTGAAACAAAATGAACCTAAATTGACACCATCGTAATTTATATAATTAATAAACGTTTTTATCAAACCATATATGTACCTAGGGACTACACAATTTATCTTACACGCGCAAACATCCAGTGATGTCATTGGATGGCGATGTGTTAAGAGACGTTAGACATTTCCCGTCGTTAGGCATTACGCGCGGAAATATACGAATTGACTGACAATAGAACTTGAGCAGTTATTTCCCCCTCCCCCCTATTTTATTTCGAACCGCCTCTACCAGACAGAACTTAGTTATTCTACAATGAATTTGCTGTTTTGTAGAAGGACTGGAACGTGAGAATTTCTTCACAATCGTTAATTTCTGGGCGAAAATACTCTTAACATGCTTATTCGATACGTACGCCTATACAAAGATCTTTATATTTTAAACGTAGAAACGTAACTAGATTAAAACTTTTAGTCAAATCACATATGAATAGGCGTAGCAATACGAAAACAAAGTAAACAGAAAGAAGAGGAAAGTATATCTCACAAAAATGCAGGATTAAGGAACACAAAAATTCTGTTTAAATTGGGTGTTCCTATTTATTAAAAACACGTTAGTAATTTTTTTCAAATGCAAGTAATTAAATTCATCCCAAATTATCCCACTCCCCACTAAAAGGAAAAATAAAAAAAAAATTTGAATTTACGAACGTTTACGTAATTCTGTAGCAGTTCCTAGTATCTAACATCTGTAAATAGATGTTGGCTATTCCTAAACAACTATAATGTAATCCTATGCAGACGCGTGAATAACAACATTTTATCAATCATGCCCGTGGCGTATGGCAAAATTTATTTATATGAACGTTTGAGAGTTATTTAGTTTGCTGCAACTTATTTTGTTTTGCATTATCTCAAAGGCGAATATGTAACCAAAAGATTAAGAAAAATGTAGTTTTGAACGCTCACACGTAGGCCTTGACTATATGCGCAGAAAATAATTGAATAATATTTTACTGTATCAAAAATGTTGTTAGTAACAAACTTTCAGATCACAAAAACATCCTCCTTCTTACATTAATATAATTTTTGCAACAACCTGATTTATAAATATTATATACTTATTGTTTTTGGATACAAACATGGCGTAGGATTTTATTTTCGTAAATTTTCTGAATTTGGTTATTTTATTTTTTTACAACTTTTGCCAATACCGTTTCTGTAGCCACCCGCACGGGGAATAATATGCACGCCATCCTTAGAAGAAAATTCTTGTTAAAATTAACTAAAGCATTTGAGTTGTAAAAACTTTACCAATTTTCAGAAGTCAATATTCTTGCTAAGTCCTTCAGTAAATTTTAGTTTTATCTCTTAAAATTGTACCTACGTCGACTAATGAATATCGAGGTGGCGGATACCACTACTCGTTAAGGCCAATGTAAACGAAATCTTAAAGCAAGTGTAAGCTGGTAAGTCTACATAATGTAAAATATCTAATAATGCTCGGACTTCTCCTCCCTTACACCAATTATACTCAAGTACCGGTTAATTAGCCTAAAACTGTTGAGCTCTGTAACGGTTTTCGTCTTGGAACTCTCAGTGCTCGATCGGATTACCTTGACTTAAATATAATGAGAGTTCACAAGAAAAGGAAACAAAAAAGCCGTTCTTCGTGATTTTTCCTTACTTGGGAACTAAGTTTTTTCATCGGCGAATCTTAAGGGCTTGTTTCCGAGTTTTTTTTTTTTCAGACTGGTGCCAAATAACTCAAATATTTTTTAACCAAAAGTTTTGAAAAAATTTGAGTCAATGTGCAATCACACGATGCACAATACTGTGGACGCGTTTTTTTTAAATACTGTACCATTTGCCAGCAAAACAATAATTTTCTTCATTTTTGCTTATTTTCACGACGAAAAACGTGGTACTTTGGGTAATGAAATCTAAAAAACCGTTCAGTATAATTCTACAAAAAAATTCAACTACAAATAATAACATATAAGTGTCAAAACTGTGCAGCGAAATTTTGATATGAGTATTAGGTAGCAAGAAAAAAATATTTTCGAGATCACTGCAAAACTACGTAACAAGGCCTTAAGAAAACAAGTTTACTTCTTACAACGCCACAGCAAAGATAATCATAAAATTTCTCTATCTTTAACAGAAGAATAATTGTTCAAGGAAAACGGTACGAATAAAAACAAATATATGTATGTTAGCTAGATCACCTATGAAAAATTTGCATTTATCATGTATACGTTGTATGACACAGAATTAACTGTAACAAAGATGTCTTTCATTTCATTTGTAAACGCAGTGGTTATTAGTGAGATTACAACACCGCAACAACCCAACGAACCATCAACATGTTATATGATTCAGATAGGAACCAGACAACGATAGTCTGTCGCAACACCGTCATAAAGTGTCACTGATACTTGGTGGGGAAACGTTTGTCATAGTTTGTTTCAGTGCTTTTTGTGCACATCTGTAGTTCTGCTTCATGGTAATTGACAGCGTGTATTGGGCCGAGACGTCCCTCATTTGACTGACCCAGTAAGAATAAGAAGTACTTGCGAAAATTCACCAAGGTAGGATAGATCAGCCAAAATTTCGAGTTTAAGATGCCACTATACCCTTAATGTACAAATTATTGGTTTTTAAGTTGTAATATTTGTTTTTGGAGTATAAACAAAATATGCGTTCAGGTACAACCAATTTTATGTACTGCACATGTTCTGTAACATTTTTGCTCTAAAGTTGCATTATTTGTTAAATGCAATTCGTAAACAGCGAGAAAGAAAAATTAGCGTTCTATTTTTCTCTCACTATTTACAAATTGAATTTAACACATACAGCAAATTTAGATCAAACATTTTTTTTAAACTACACATAAAATTGGTTTTACCTAAACACATATTTTAAACGTATGCCCTAAAACAAATATTACGGCTTTAAAACCAAGGGGGTATAGTGGAATCTTAAAGGTGTTCGAAATTTAACCCATGTGTAGGGACAGGAAAATTTCGCGAATTCAATGACTTGCATGTTAGAGTCAACTATCCTATGCACACTCAAATCCCAACCATTCGTCAACTACAGCTGCTACTCAGTGGAACAACAGACAATGAACGAATAGACGGGGCTTGAGCATGCATAGGACAATAGATTCTAGTATGCAGGTCATTTAATTTGCGAAATTTTCCTGTCCCTACCCATGTTAAATTTACCCGTGTTCGAAATTTCAAATGCTTGCCTTTCGGTCAACTGCTAAAACTTTTGTTATATTTAATTATAAAAAAAAATAACGTGTGAAGAATGAACTGTGGATGTAGCATTTGAAACAATATTTAACATTTAGAAAATATGCCTGGTAATCGACGAAACCTGGTCACGTGACCGAGATAACCTACCCTAGTCAGCGAGTGAATTTTCATAAGCGCATTTGGTTACTGCGACCACCACACGTCTGTGATACGCGGGTAGAACTCTCAAGACGCTGAGAGTTATAAACAGCCAATCACTGGCCATGAAGCAGACCTGCAGGTGTGCACATAATACATGGAAACAAGTTGTTGTATAATTATTTTCACAAAAAAGCAATGGCTCTACTCACGTAGCAGTAACACAGTTGAACGACACAGTAAAAATAGCATATATGTGGTGTTCGGGTAAAGTGGTATGACTCGAAAAACTGAGAAAATTGTGTTAATTTAGGAGCACATTCTACGTATTATGTTCTATGTCTGGGTAAAAGGCTATAACTTTAATGGTTATGAGAAGGTAAAAAATTAAATTTGGAAGTATGTTTGTTCCATTATGCACAGTAGAACTTCGAACTTTCGTCTTCGATCTACACAAAACGCCATTTTTTGACTTATACCACTTTACCCAAACACCAATATAATCGTTGAAAATACAAGTTGTAAGAGGCACTGAAAATCGCGGGAAAAGATGACTGCTAAGCTCCAACGTGCTGTATGGATAACACTAAATATTTTGTATCGATATTGTCGATCGATCTATCGCTTATTTGAAGCTCTGTTTCTGTCGTCAACAGTCCCAGTTATAACTGTTCAGCTTTAACACAGGACATGTGTGATACTGTACACTGTTTGCTGATTGCAAATGGTTTCAAGAGTTTCGGCGTTTCTAGAAATTATTTTCGCGTGACTACAGGACAGTGAAGTTTAGTCAGTCACCAACAAAAAAAAAATAGTTTACAGACTGTGCGATAAATTTGAACTTTGCAGACATACTCTCGTACGATGATAAAAATGATCTTTTCAGGCGCTGTAAGAAGTGGCTTACCAAATTTCTTGCGAGCGTGGTAACACTATTACGAAGCATCTTTGGATCTTTCATTTGTTTAACATTCCACGCGTTGGCTCGAGGTTAACCTATACACCGCATCAAGGTGGAAGCTAGCGTTTGACACTTCCAAACAAACCCTGAGAGAGAGGAAGAGTGCACTTGGAATTATTCCCTGGCTTTAGGCGCAGAGAAGAAGATAAAAGTACAAGCTGACAACTGCCTCCGGCGCATGGCTTAAGAACCTACACTGTAGAAACGTTTTCTTTACCTACAGCAAAGAAACAGATTTATTTGAGGACTTTTTAGCTTGCAGTAAAGATAGATGGATTGACAACAGAAGTGAGGAGAGAGATTTTACGGCCCGTTAACAACCAGGTCTTAAGTCCACGGTCACTCATTTATTTCAAATAATTGTAAATTACTCGAATATTTTTTTAACCAAACGTTTTGGAAAAATTTGAGACTGTGTACAGTCACACGATACACAATTCTGCCACAGCGTTATTTGAAAATGATGCACCGTTTGCTAGCAAAAATTATTTTGATTCATTTTGGCTTATTTTCACAACGAAATGTGTGATATTGCAGGGATAAAAATATAAAAATCCGTTTGGTGTATTGCAACAGAAAAATTCAGATACAAACAATGATATATTAGTGTTGAAACAGTAAGAATTAATTTTTTTATATATGTATTAATTTGCATAGAAAAAAGTATTTTCGAAACCTTGCAGAACTAAAGAGCGAGGCCTTAACAGCCGATGTGGGTGAAGTAAGGGGAAGGGACAACGGAACATCCATTCCCTAGCCGGGATTCGAACCCAGAACCTATCGCACCGTAGTCCATCGCCTAACCGTATACGCTACGGTAGCCGGAATACAACAGAGTAAGTCTTTAAAAACACGTACGAAGTGTCACGTAATTAGCGGATACGGGCTGTGTCAAGTGAATCTGGTGTAAAAACTATGTAGAAAACACTCGTTGGTAAAAACTCATAAAGCTCTTAGTTTACAAGAAAAATTACATGGTAGAAGGAACAATCTACCCTACGTAATCACTCACGGCTATATTTTGGACCTACTTCGTAAACTAAACGTCTGGCGACTTTTTACCGAAGATACACAATATTTAGGAATACAGTTAAATAGCCAGTAGTACGGCGAACTCAGTTACACACGCCAGCAAAATGGCTTCCCTGGCCAGCAACATGGCGGAAACACCTACCGCCAATCAGCGTAAGGCAGCTGCCCTGCTAGCCGGCAGCCAGGCCAATAGGAAACCTGTAGTAACATGCAGGATCCAAACATACACGGGGCTGGTATCAACAACCTCCAGCAACCAATAAGCGGCGAAGTTCGCCCGTATCAAATCAGTCGCCTCGTCATTTCGCGTCTGTATTACTATTTAGTCTGTGCCAAAGA
Source organism: Medauroidea extradentata (assembly GCA_003012365.1). NCBI lineage: Eukaryota > Metazoa > Arthropoda > Insecta > Phasmatodea > Phasmatidae > Medauroidea > Medauroidea extradentata. The sequence continues at coordinate 26,850 of PNEQ01132026.1, forward strand.
GTACTTTCTACATGTAGGTGGTTCATGATCAAATGAGAACTTTTTGGAACCCTAGTTACTTTTTCGTTTAATCTGATTTTATAGTTTCGTCCAACTTTTTAATTCAAACAAAGACACCGAAGAAGCAATCTAAGTGTATAGATCGTAAAGTACTCAAAGTCATAATAAATAATATTTTTCCATTTCTGTTCCAGATACGATGGTCTTCAAATATGCTCAGTTTAAAGCGAGCCGGTTTATACGCGTAGTGCAGTCCGTATCTGCAAATGCGAGTTTTCAATTCTGGGCAGACTTTTATTTTCAGCTACTGCAAGTTAATCGTAATTTTATGCTGCTTGTTGAAATAAAAGTTGTTTCTGTTTTCAAACTACTTAATTCTTTACAATATTTTATAAATGAACATTTGTATTACCGAGCAAGGTATTGTATGAATATAGGTGATAGCTGGCTAGAATGTTTCTACAAAATACATTAGTTTCAGTATAACTTTTAAAATCTAAGTGAACTTTTTGGAAGGCTTACCATTAAGTTATGTCATTTCTTCCGGCAAGAATTTAATTTACCTGTGCTGCTGTTAGAACGAGTTACCGAAATTCACGATTTTGTGATCCCCAAAATATTACCTCCTTATTAATATGTAAATCGCGAAATAACTCATTTATCTAAACATGAAACATGATAATTAATTTTTGTAGCTGTTGATAATGAATATGTTATTATAAAGGAGACATGTATTACGCTATTTCATTTTCCCACAGGAATTTTTAATTTTAATAAATTAAAATTTAATTTCGGCAGTCAATATAAAATAAATTTCCTTAAGTGATTTTTTTTTTTTTACAAAAACTGATGATGTGATGAGCATTGCGTATTAAATATTTCAAGGGAAAATAGTATGCCTTAAAAATGTGATATTAACAGCTAATCATATTTTATATTTTGTGTGGTGTTTTAGGGAGTATTGTATGGGTCTGTGTTTGAATTCATGCAATGGTTTGGCTGGCAACATTCGTTACTGTTATCCTAAATGTTAAATGAGTGTTCGATAACCAGTGGAAAGAGTAAATTTCACATTAATAAGTAAAAACAAAGTGGAATCTGGTCTAAATCATGATCTCTACATTCTCCGGTCCATAAACTAATTAAACCAGGTTTCGCGCAGTAACATCAAACGTCGTGGAAAAAAAAAAAAAAAAAAAAAGAAAGGTGACTTTTTAGAGTCCGTTGGCGCCGGGGTAATTTACAGCTGTTTGCGATTTAAAGTCGTGAATGATGAGCAAACGCACTCTAGACACGTAGTGTTCTGGACTACATCGCCGCTGTCAGGTCTGGAAGTTCCGTTATTTGGACCACACATCATTTTAACTGCCACTAAGTGTCATCCATGTTTGCGAGGTGCGCTCTGGGAAGATGCCACTCTTCCGGCTCCGTTCTCACATCCACGTGTACGGCTCATGGAACATAAGATGGTTTACACAGTTAAACCTACCTTGAGCGGTTTCTGCGCGCTTAGACGCTCAGAAGCCACGGAGCCACAGAACATTTAGGATTACAGAAGTGAATTAGTCGCTAGGACGGCAAACACAGTCACACACGCCAGCAAAATGGCTTCGCTGGCCAGCAACATGGCGGAGACACCTACTGCCAATCAGCGTAAAGGTGGGTTCATAATTGATAACATAACAGTAAGCATGGAACATGGGTCGTTCCATAGCCATCTTTAGCAGAAGGCCGCGGCCTTAGATCTGACAACCCTGCCAGGAAGGGTCATTTTAACACTTATTTTAGCTCTCCATAGGCAATGGCTTTGTCTGATTCGTTATTGTGCCCTACATATAGGCGAATCATAGAGGAAGTAAAGTATTCAAGAGTGGATACGGCCGTGTTAACCAACGAGCCGCTAAAAAAGGGGCATCAATCACCGGCAACTTTGGAAACTAAAACTTTTAGTTTACAGGTTGGCAACACAAAGACGTTATCTAGTTCAAATATTTGGGAAAGTAGAACACTTGCACGCCCCCTTCTGCGCGTGAATAAACAGAATTCAATTATTTGTAGAACAGGGGTACCGCCTGATCTTCCCTATTATTATAAAATTTCAGTCGAATACTTCCACAAACACCGAACAATTTACGATTCGTAGCCATCACGAGCAGTCAGAGCAGTGAAGTCACGAGGTTGCGCGTCTCATGGTAAACAACTTAACCGAATGTTATTGTAATTGAAAACGTCTATTACTATAAATTAATAAATGTCTAATATTTATGCAATAAATGCTTGACACTATAGCATCGTAAACCACCAAACATTGTATTTATATTACACATAATGTTTACTTTGTAATGTTGTCGGTGCGTGATTCACTTCAAATTAGTGGCCCTAGCCCATGGTCGTAGAAGAACAGGTCTGGACACTCGCCTATCTAACAATGTATTTTGCTTGACCCCCTTGTTGTTTGGCTGTAGTTCGTCAAGTTACCGAGAGTGTCGTGCTTTTTGGCGCTGTATTCCGGGCGGTCCGACTCAATCTCTGCCCACTTTTTTCCATTGTTAAATTTATAAAGTAAATAAAGATTGCTGGAGCCTTTTCTTAAATTTGTGAGCGAAGAAAGTATTTCATAAATTGATAAAAATTACGTTTTGATAAATTGTTTATCTTAGCAGAAAGGAAGTGGGTGGAGTTTAGTCTGACCGCCGTAACATCAGCGCCAATAAAACACAATATTCTCGGTAACTTGGTGAACTACAGCCAAACAACAAAGCAGTCAAGTTTCCAGGCGAGTGTCCAGACCTGTTCTTCTACGGCCGTGCCCTAGCCGCAATATTCTGTGTCCACCCCCTGAGGCGAATCAGAAGGAGCCCCAGCCGTTGGTGAGACAAAAAGAAGTGTTAAAATGACCCTTCCTGGCAGGGTTGCCAGATGTATGGCGGCTACTTTCTACTAATGACGGCTATCGTCGTTCGCACAAGAACTAACCTCTATGTATTCTTACCTACCGATTCATAACACCAAACAATTGGTCATATGCACAGAGATTCTGACATTGAAAATGGTAATATTTCATTTCGTGTGCGTACCTAAAGGAAAGCAAAACTAATCGCAACAAATGTCCACCATGTTGTTTAAACCTCCAAAAATATACGCGAACAAAACAAAGCTAGAATAAGAAATTTTAATGTTAAAAACTATGTTGCTGTATTGCAAATAATTTTTTACGCTGTGCAGTTTATAGGAACTTTGTTTCTCCATTTAATCTTATCTCCAAATACGATTCCACTTCAAATATGTTTTAATGGCCTTCGGTTAACTTATATACAGCAAGGAATATTTCAGATTCGTGGAAAAAATTGTCTTTGGCTAAACATAACAGCAAGAATACAATTGTGAACTAATTTTGCACAAGGCGTTTGGTCGTGCACAATTTCTACTGTTACGTTATATGTTCTGTGCTTATGTTTTTTAATAGTGAACCAACATTAAGGGCCTTTACAGAATAGAAAACTTTAGCATTTGGCTTTACGATAGCTTTCAATCACGGCCGTAGAAGAACAGGTCTGGACACTCGCCTGGATATTTGACCCCCTTGTTGTTTGGCTGTAGTTCACCAAGTTACCGAGAATATTGTGTTTTATTGGCGCTGATGTTAGGGCGGTCGCTTCCTTTCCGCTAAGATAAACAATTTACCAAAACGTATTTTTTATCAATTTATGAAATACTTTCTTCGTTCACAAATTTAAGAAAAGGCTCCAGCAATTTTTATTTAGGCCTACTTTATAAATTTAACAATGGAAAAAAGTGGACGGAGTTTTGAGTCCGACCGCCCGGATTACAGCGCCAGAAAGTACGACATTCTCGGTAACTTGACGAACTACAGCCAAACAACAAGGGGGCCAAGCAAAATACATTGTTAGGTAGGCGAGTGTCCAGACCTGTTCTTCTACGACCGTGCTTTCAATACATGGATTCTTATGGAGTCGTACACAACGGCGTCACCAAAGTTAAAGTCAAGCAGCCTTGTTATGTTTCCGATAAAAAGTGACCAAATTTTCCTCTTAATATTTTTTTTATTTCGCATAGTTTTTACGTAATGGCTCGTTGAAGCCAAAATTTGCATGTTTCCCGTTTTAAGGACGACACTAAAACCAACTCACTTACCAAACTAAAAAAAAATATTCACAGTTAATAACGATGTTGTATGCTACAAATTCAGCTATATTTAACCACAAAATAAAAAAAATTTGTGTTTAAAAAAATAATATTTTTTTAAATTTTATTTAAATTTTTAAAATTTTATTTAAATAAAAAATTTTTATTCTTTGTTTTTGTGTACGTGACATTGTAGCCTGCGACGTCTTTATTCACTGAATTTTTCAGTTTGGTACGTCAGTTGGTTTAAGTGTAGTCCTTAGAACGGGAAACGTGCAAATTTAGATTTTAACAAGCTATTACGCGAAAACTATAAGGGAGAAAAAAATTTCATAAGAGCCAAATTTAGTTACATTTTGTGTCTAAAATAAGGAAAAAATATCTGGTGCAAATGAAAAATAAAAACATGGCGGTGAAAATTGCGGTAGACCGCGCCCTTAAAAGACGTTTATAGCAATGTCAGAGGGCTCCGAAACAGTGTTACCATTGATGAGCATTGTGTGTTGATAATGGTATTCCGCCCTTGTCGGAAGTGCGTTTTCGTTTCATACATTGACAGAATGGGCACATGCATGGACGGATCTCGGCTTCCTTCACCCGGAGCAAGAATTGTGATTTCCCCACCCTACTTTCCCTTTCCCCATCAGTCCAACCAACCCAACAGTATTAAACGTGTCTTGCATACGTTGTTTTGTGCTCGCGTAAATAACAGTATAACATTTTAGTAGAAACACACATAACCTGTACTTACTAGCCACCATTAGCAATGTTTTAAGTGTGCATTCTAATTATAAATACTGCATTTAAAACATTATATGGTGTTCAAGGCTAATAAAAATACAAAAATAAAATCTAGATATTGTAACTTTTTACACTCATTTACATTTCATTCTCAAGTAAAAATTTTCGGCACCTCAAGCGTCCTCTTTAACCCGGCGCCCGGTGCAATCTGCCCCCCCCCCCCCCTTGCCGCCTAGGTGCCACCTCAGATCCGTCCTTGGGCACACGTGGCATAGTTCCGTAAAAATAAACGTACTTTCACAGAACATTTCAACCCATTTGAAGAACACCTTCGTTAAGTTTTATGTCCAGTATCTAGTCTGGTGAATGAAGCGAGTGTGGTACAGGAAGAAGCGGATATCTCGCATAAACAACACGCCGGCTCCCATCGCAGCTTTGTTTGCTTTGAATTAACGGCTCCATCTGTGGACCAATCCTCCCTGGAGCATTTTGTTTGCGCGAATTACCAACCCCTACGAGCTATCCAGTGACACGTGCTATTGGGCATTGACGATGACCGCACATCCAAAAATTGATTGTATTTTTTCCCTCGGAACATTACTGTCAAAATTTTGGTCAGCGAAAAATGAAGAGTAGGGAGTGCAAATAGATAAATGCCGAAATTCCCTTCACACTGAAAAAATAATTTGTAAATTAACCAAAAGTGTAAAGAAAGTAGGCCTGCTAAAAATTTTTCCCATTCATAATAGTCAAAGAGTCCGTGAATACCAGACCTTCCTTATTTTATAAAAGTTGCAAGTTTCTCAGCGCAAGCTCCCAACAAGGGTAGGAACGATGGGCTACTATGAAGCTTGGATCGCCGTGGCTTTGACAGATAACAGGTAGCAACTTAAGGCCAAGATCTTCCAATTATTTCAAACAACTGCAAATAACTCGAATATTTTTTTAACCAAATGCTTTCAAAAAATTTTAGACTGTGTACAGTCATATTCGATGCACAATTTTGGCAGAGCGTTTTACAAAATAATGTACCGTCTGTTAGCAAAAAAATTTTTTGCTTAAATTAGGCTTATTTTGACAACAAAACATGTGATATTTCAGGGGCGAAAATCTAAAAATCCGTTCGGTGTATTGTAACAGAAAAATTCAGCTACAAACGATGATATATAAGTGTTAAAACTGTAAGATGATTTTTTGATTTATGAATTAATTCACGTTAAAAAAAACATTTTCGAAACCACTGCAAAACTAAAGATCGAGGCCTTAAATTTGTCAAACTATAAAGCGTAATTTTCTTATATTTTCTTCGGAATATTATTAAAAATCATGTCATCTATTACCAGACACTTAGTATCGTGGGAACCCCTTGCTGCAAACTCTTAAACTTTAATAAATTGTAGCTGTACTAGAACGGAATTAAGATACGAATTGGCTGAAAATAGAAATTTAGCAGGGCTCGTTTTGACTGCTGACTTTTATCCGAACCACCAGTACTTAACATTTATATCGGTGACACCGTTATTTTATTACAGAAAATTGTTACCAACATTACTTGGTATAATTCTAAAGGCGTTTTTGAAAGCTTGCGAGCCTGAGTAAGGTAGTTTTATCCCAGTCACGTGACTAGCTCTTGTCGTTCACCGAGATCTTGATGAACGCCTGTAAATGTTGTGCAGGGTTTCAAGATGGTGGAAAACCAAAAAAAGTTAACTATTAACTAAGTTCGAAGTCCATAGTAAGTACATTCTTTGCACGTGATTTTATTTGTGTTTCGCATAATATCCGTTTTGAACATATTTCTTTGATACTTTTGTCACATTGTATTTAATTTCACTTCGTTTGTGGTTTTGTTTATGTGAACTGTTTAGATACTTTTTTTTGCACCAAATGTCGATTTTTGTCTGCTAAACGGCTGCTACCTGCTCAAGAACAGATTAAGTGAAGAGTTGATTGATAAGCTGTCAGCAGATGAACATTCCACCATTGAGGAAGTAGGAGTTGGGGTCCATACTTGAGATACGTTCCGTACACCTTAAAGGGGCAGTTCATTGGAAATTGTAATTGGTTTGAAAATTTTTTATTCGTGCGAGATATAGTTTGTTTTGTAGCAATATACTGTGACTATTTTTTACTGTAACGAAAAGTTTTTAGCTTCCATAGTTTTTTTTATTACAGCATATTAAAGTCAAAATTTGCATAAAACGGTTTTATGCAATAAAGGACCAACTTACTTACCGAAATGAAAAAAAAAAAAATCACACTTAAGAGCAATGCCATGGACTATGACATGACATATTTGCAAGCCGTATTGACTTTTTTTGTATTTAAAAAAAATAATAAGTTTAAAATAAAGAAATGCTAATTTTTTACAAATATTTTAAAAATATACAGATATCTAAATAGAGTGTTTTTTTTTATAAATGTCGTGTCATAGTCCATGGCACTGTTGTTCAGTGTGAATTTTTGTCATTTCGGTAAGTAAGTTGGTTTTCCTTTAATGTATAAAACCATGTTATGCAATTTTGAATTTAATATGCTATAATACAAAAGCTATGAAAGCTGAAGTATTTCCTTCGCAGTGACAAATAGTCACAATATACGCGAACAAAACAAACAATATCTCGTACGAATAACAAAATTGTCAATACAATTAACATTTTCAGTGAACTGCCCCCTTAAACTGAAATTTTGGCTTTCCTACCTCGTCAGCTTTCTAAAACGCATATTCATTACATTTTTCAATTTTCTCTCGGGTGATATATAAATACACTAAATTGATACGAATTCGTAATTTTTTTTGGGGGGGGGGGGAATTCATTTGTGTGTTTAATTACTCACTGGCATGTAACTGAGCAATCTTGAATGGGCTGGCACGGAAACACATTTTGTGCATCCGCTGGAAAATTATGTTCAAATACATTGCTGCTCTCTTCACATCGTTAGCGCTTAATACGTCACTGCTACGAGCTGTCGTTAACCGTGGCGTTAACGTTATCAATTGACACTTTAAGTTAGCAGAACTATCAGGTTTTTGTATACTAACATGATTTTTTTGCTGTCCAGTATAGAAGTTTAGTGCTTAAGGACGTTGGATCCGTGTAAATTCAAAATTTTATATTTGTGCCAAAAACACTGTTCAACTTTTTCACATAAGATAACATGTAATTTCCCCAAATAAATTAAGTCCAAATTGTTTTAGCAAAGTCACAAAATGGCAGTTGCGGCGTAGCCAAAATATCAAAAAATTATTAACTTGCAGGTACAAGATAATTCACATTAATTCTTAATTATGTGAGCTACTTCAAGACACTTTTGTGAACACAAAGCGATATATTTTTGTATTTTAAAAAAATTGATGAAAATGAGTAAATGTTTGCTTAACTTTGACTTTTGGCTACTACTGAAATTTTCAAAACTAACTTTTGTCTGCCATGTCATAAAATGCACTGATATACTGCCTATCAGTTACTGTACTTTTGAATTTATTAGATAATTACTTTTTGATTTTGGCTACACCACAATGGCCATTTTGTGACTTTGATAAGTGATTATGCAAAAACTATGGGGCCTAATTTTATTTTATTTGGGGAAATGACGTGTTATCTGATGTGCAAAAAGTTATCAGTTTGGCACAAATATAAAAAAAATTACAGGTCCAACACCCTTAACGATTCACGGTAAATACTAAATCTACTCGACACTTTTCGAACCAAACCATGCCAAGTTAACCTACTTTTCTGTAGATAACAAAATTACCTATTTAAACACAGCAGTGTTCATTGTTATCATATTTCCTGCAGTTGCAAGTTACTAAATAACTACCTATTCTATCTAAATTTTCAAACAAACTATGTTAAACTTCTACAATATAGATACCAAAATTACCAATTTGAATACGGCAGTATTCATTTTAAACTGCTTCCTGACGTCACAAAATACAGGCGATTTTTCGAAGCAATTAGCATTGAGGCTTGGACTACCAGTAAGTCACGCCTAACCTCAACTTTTAAAATAATCTTAACAATTTGTTTACCCCGAGTTCCAATTGGGCCATGTGACCTGGTTTATAACACAAGATCGACAATCTAACGAATTTTTTTGATTTGCGTTTTGTCAACTTCGAAGTGTACACCTAATTCAAATTACCAAATCGCATTCATTTTGGTTTTATTCAGAACAAATACATACTCCAGTGAATTTTTTTGTTCAAAATAAAGAATAGTACCGCAGCGGTGTAGTCAAATGATTAACTACGTAAGTCGTAAAAAATTTTTGATTAAAAAAACTTTTTCTTCCTTACAGTTTTTCGTCATAAATATATGTGATAGGTATATAGGGAATCCTAATTTTCGCGAAAATAATTTAGCCGCACTTTGTTTCAGTGACTTATGTGCACATCTGCAGCTCGGCCGCATAATCAGTGATTGGACGTCTTAGCTGTGATATGTCTTGGGGTTTTACTGGCAAATCACATACTTGTGAAGTTGTAGTAATGTTGGTGTGATTGGCCAAGTCAAATGAGAGACATCACTTCACAAAGATACGCTGCCAATAACCTTCAAGTATAACTGCAGATGTGCACATAAGTCACTGAAACAATGTGGGTAAAAACTCTATTCGCGAAAATCAAGGATCCCTAGTGATGGGGCTAACAGTAAATGTGAGAGAATACTTCAAGTAATATTTTATGAAAAATGATAAGCCTATAGCCAACGAACGTTAATGTTATGTTGTTTTTCAATTTAAAAGTGTGATTTTTAATTCCGTCGCAACCTGTGAATTCATATTCAATAAACAGATGGCAGTAGATATACAGAACATCGACACGTTTCACTTGAAACCGTGAAAAACACGTAACGCAGATCTGAAAAAAAAAAACAACAACAACAAGATGTATTACGGCCTTAGTTTTCAGAATCAATGCGTACGTTTCGTATGTCTTTGAGGTTAAATTGTTGTCATAAATGTGAAACTTAATTGACTCATTTTTTTTTTAAATTCAAATATACCTGTAGGCTATCTGTACAAACGATTTGCTCCTCGCTTATAGAAACAAGATTTTACCCAGTACGTATTAAAAGCTTTTGTGCGATGCGTTGTAGCAATCGATCCTTGTGTTTCTGTTAAGAATTTAATTGTTGCTTCTTACAGTCGTAAATTAGCTACGTACCTTTAAAGCCTCGTTCCCTTTGCAGAAGACAATCATAGTAGTTTGTTGTTTACATGGATATGTTTTACAAATAACACTTTATTGTCAGTTCCAGGTGTAATATTGTAATTAATATGACAACACTGCGAGTTTTTCATTTGTAACTATGAGTGACAACACTGTGAAACGCTTTCTTAGTCAGAACACAAATTTTCGTGCAGCCAATACAATTTTTTAACTTATTCTCCTGCAAAGTAACTTTGTCTTAAAAAAATATATGTATCTTTATTTTGTACAGTAATGTAACAAACATATTGTTGCTGTGAAAGTAGCTCATTAGTATTTTATTAAATCTTTATACAGAGAAAAGAAAAAGGCACAGTCAACCATATATACGTTCGTAAATTGCGAAACAAGTCTGTAATTTAGCCAGTATAATTTTTGTTACAAACCTGAGAAGTATTTTGGACATATTCTATTGCAGTAATGGTTTGTAACTTGCCCCCATTGCAAAAATCGTCAAAAAAGAAAGCTCCATTTTGGCTACCTGAAAAGAATATATAAAACGGAACAAATATTGGTTTTGTTATTTAAAATAATGTACTGTACATTCAACTACACTAAACCATGCTGAGATAACTAAATCTGCCAAGCAACCAAACATTTGATTGGTTCTACTGTTAGACACTTCTTTGACAATAAACAAACTTATAAGTTACACGATTGATTGAAACAAACATTTTTCTCTGCGAGGACAAACGTAGTTATCATTTTTTAAAGACAACATTTATGCTTTAAAAAATTCTTGTTGCTGGAAATAAAACAATATCTTACTCAAAACAATTTCAATAAACGAAATTAGTTACATTGCGTTTTTAAGTTTTTAACTGCTGTAAAACAAAAGTTGTTTACCACGACGTAACCAGCTTCAAAGAAAACTTTTTTTTCCTTTGTTGTGAATAAAACGTCATTACTGTGGATGTTGAGCTAGCAAATACGCTTTGCGTTAATACTTATGCATATTTGGAGAAAGTAGGCCTTCTATTGTGTGCGAAATGTGATTGCAGAGATACACGGCACGCTACGAACTTAGGCGTCATCTAAAGGAATTCCCTCTCCAGGTGTTTTTTTGTACTGTGTACACGTCTTGCAATAAATTGACAGAGATTGTTACTGCCGTCGTCCGGTTATCCTCGTGCATGTTTGTTGTTTTATAACTAGAGGTGTTTATTTGAAGTTTGCTTACATAGCTGATGTATTTAGGCCCAATTAAAAAAAAATTGTCACTTGCATATGTTGCCCAGACAAACTTTAAAAACGTCCGAAAATGTAAACGGCTCAATGCCTTCGGCCTTAAGACCTCCGTATTTAAAAAAGCCCAGTCAAGTAATTTTTGACTATTAAATCAGAAGACGAAAGAGTGAACTAAAACAAACGGAATTAAAGAATGTTGCCTCGTTTAAAATTTCATAGGATTTTGTTCAAGTCATACCGGTACATTTTATGCCTGCTCCTAATTATATTTTCGCATATAGTCTTATAACACGTTAAAACCAAAATATTAAGGGACTTACTCATAATATAATCTCCTAGAAATAATATAACTTAACTTATGATGTCATGGTGTATTAAATTGTAAAAAAAAAAATTTGTACATTTAGAACGCTCGCGGTGTAGCATAGAGAACGATGATGCATAGAGAACGTTGATGTATATGAGTGTTTTTAAAGAAGGTATGGTAAAATTATTTCCCATACTTCAGTTGTAGCGATCGTATACATTTTAAGAAACCAGTCAAGTGTATACAGATTCTGCAAGTAACAGAGCTAACATTTGCTCTCTCTACAACCTCAAATACGGAAAGTGTCCCGTATTGTGTATGCGTTAATAACTTCCCACACTCTTTATGAAGTTTTTTTACAGAGATCTTGTAATATAACTAGTAGACGCTTTGTTCCTTTTTTAATTATAAGAAAATGAAGTTTGTGGTGAGGCATCACAAGCCATGTTGAAATGACAGTTTTTGTATTTTTTGGTTTATTTAAAAATACATATTTGAAATACATCATATAGAGTTATAGTACAATATATTATCTTGCTATGTATCGTAACAATAAATAGACTATGACGTAGTTAGCCAAATATATTTTTTTTTTTAAATTATAGATACACACTTACCATGTCAGAGTCATCAGGTAATTAATACGTAGTGTGACTTATTCCGAAGGTATTTGTATACTACTCTTAAAGAGCTATTTTCTTGCTGTTTCAATGACAGTATTGTTATTTATTTATAAATGGACACTTCACTGCGACGGATAAGACCCCATTTTAACATTTATCAAAATGATTTTAGATTCTTCTTCGAGTTATAAATATGTAGCGACCCCTGTTTTTGCGAAAATATTTCTGCCCCTCTTTGTCTCGGTGCCTTCCGTGCATATCTGCAGTTCTGCTTCGAGGTCAGTGATAGGATATTTTGGATTCTACCGGCAAATCACAGACGTGTGATAATGCAGGAACGTTATTGTAATTGGCTCAGTCAAATGAGATACGGCTCTTCAGACAGACACGCTGCCAATAACCATGAAGCAGAACTGCAGATGTGCACGTAAGACACTGAAACAAACCGGTGCAAAATTCTTTTCGCGAAAAACAGGGGTCTCTAAGATGTTTGATGACGTAAGAATTTTAACTTCGACATCTCATGATGATAGGCATAGAGTTTAAGCGAGAATTTACTGTGCATCAACTTGTTTCCGTGCCTAATGTGCACATCTGCAGCTGTGCTACATGGTCAGTGATTGGATGTTTTAAACTCTCAGCATCTTGGGTACAGTTCGCACATCACAGTTAACCTCGTTCTCATTGGCACAGTAAAAAGAGTGATGCTTCTGCACAAATACACGCAGCCAATTACCACGAAGCACGGCTGTAGATGTGCACATAAGCAATGAAACAGGTTTGTGCAAGATTATTTTCGCTAAAAGTAAGTTGCTCGACTTATAAAACTTGTGATGTATTTAAACTCCGTACTTTAACTAATTGCTTTATTCTTCTGTGCAGTATTGGACTGAAAGTGTGCTTATGGTTTTTCTTTGCAAAAATTATGAAAAATATCTACTGTACTGCCGGTTAAACACATAAAGAAAATTGTCGTCTTTCATACTGTTCTAGATATTTCTCTTCTGTTCTGGATCTCTAAAGTAATCCCAATAATTCCATTATCATATTTTCGTCTGAGTTGACGCGTGCTTTTATCATTACTGGAAACTTTACTTTTGTCTTATAGGCTACAAATTTAATTTTACCCATTCGAAACCAATGGAAAACATACCCAGAAACAGCTAACCGTTTTTTGCACGATTTGTACAGCCACAGACATCTCCTAAGAACAGAGCGCAAACAATTGTATAAATAGTCTTATATGCATGTTTCTCACACTTTGTACTTTTAAAAAGTGAATTATATCGTGTCTGAAAGTGAATACGTTTAAACTGTTAGATTGTATTAACAACGTAAACAACAAACTAAGTTATAAGATACGGTTTCATTGTAGACATGCTTTTCACAATCTGTGGTGTGTATATATAGCCTTTGTATATATATATATATATATATATATATATATATATATATATATATACACACAGTTACACACACACACATATATATAGGGTACATATGTATATATACACACACATACGTATATATATAGGCCTACACACACACACAGCACGATTTTCAGAATCTGTAGCAAAGTACGTAGCATACCAAAATTTTGTTTGAACTTGGTAAATTTTTTAAACTTACGTATCTGTATTAGACGCAGTGTTATTTCGCCAAAAATGCTTTGTAGTTTCTAACAAAGTTTTTGCATACCCGATGTTCTCATTCTGTTATTTGTGCGTTGCCATTTGATTGGGCCAATGAGAATTCTGGTTATGACGATATACTGAATGTTTATTATTCGTCTGCAAACTTTACAATCGTGTAAAATAATCGCCATCCAAACATTTAGGTGCATCATAATACGGAGGTTTGGAAATTATATTGGTACCAAAGAGATTTTGTAATTTACCATTCTCTAACTATTTGCGACTGAACGTTCTTGACAAACTCAGGCTTGATATACAATGTTTAACGAAATGTTTAGAATTAGCCAGGTGTAGAATTACTAAAAAGTAAACATTTTTGTAGGTTTAACTACATGTTAAAATATTTTTCTGTCCTATACTACAAGAGTGTTCCAGATATATAAATATTTTAAAATTTATTTTAAATGGTATTTATGACGGACTACATTGTTTAAATACTATGCTATGCGAAAGAAAATCAAACCCAGTACAATATGTGTGTTACTTACACCTAAGAAAAAATTCCTAAGATCACTAAAATACACAGTAATAAATTTTAAAAAGAATTTGTTTGAATATTACCAAATCATTACTGTTTCCAATCATCTTATAATCAATTTTTAATATTTGTATGAAATGTTAAAAATTATATTTTCTGAAATAGCTTTATTAAAGGGTTTTTTTTTTTTTTTTTTTTTTTTTTCAGGATTATGTGTGGAAGTAACCTTCATGTGTTTGTGTTGCTGGACAATTCTGGGTGTAAAATTGACATTTGATTTAAATTTGCATTTAACGTTAGTGAGTAATTGGCATGTGTGTTGAAGCATTAACTCAGAGTAATCTCAAAATTAAAAATAAAAATATAATGAATAATTACACAAAAGGATTGCAAGGAAACATACAAAACTTAATATTAATAAGCCATGTAAATTATTGTTAAGGTGGTTTTTGTGGCTATCCAGATATGCTGTGTGTGTGTGTGTGTGTGTGTGTGTGTGTGTGTGTGTGTGTGTGCAGGGCAGGAAACCAGTGGTCTTCTAAGGGTGCCTCTGACCGACAAATATAATGCGGTACCACCTCTACGAACAGTGCTTTACTGTTATTCTAACTTCATGTGGGAATTTAAGCATTGGCCACATCATTATTTCATTTGTGGTTATTGTGATATAAGGTCTCAAGATTGTTTATCTCGTAGTGTTTTTCGAATCCAATTGCTGTTTTCAAAGGCACGGCAAACTGAAATGACGTTTTTAAGCCTTTTCAGGTCTCTGAAATCATGTAAGCTAAAAATTGTATTTTAATTTTTAAACTTTATACGTCATAATTTGAAATGTGTGTTATTTTTGTAGATTTATTGCAAGTTAAGTAGTTTTGCCAAACAAATATAGTCCCAACTAGCTGCTACATATTTCAAGCATCAGAACGATAATAAATGTGGTTAAAATAAAATTTAAATCCTATATTTTTAAATTTTATTCAATTGTGGGATAAAGAACCATCGATGGTATTCCATTCATAGAAGAGAATGAATTCGGTTAATGAACTCCGGCTTGTTATTCCTTCCAAGCACATACGCACCACATAATTTTCCTACAATTAATATTGAAGTAGCTACCGGCCACTAAAATGCAATTTTTAAAATACTTTTAGTTAAGAGGATAATTACGTACTGTACTATCGTGGACATACGCCATTGCAATATTATGACGTCTCAGATATCTTAGAATGTGACTTAAAAAAAACGAAAAAAGAGAAAACAAGCCTAGTTTGGATGTTGTCATTACATCCATAAACTAAAACAACAGAACATGAAACATCCCATAAGGAATTAGTTAACAACAAATAAAGGAAAATAAAATATACATACAAAAATAAAAGGAGAAATATAAAAAAACCAAATAATCTATGAAACTCAGGACACCGCAATTAAGACAGCACAGACAATACTTTTAACAATTTCTTAGTCTCATACTTAGGTTTCTGGGACGACATAGTATTTAAATGGCGTATGTCCACGATAGTACAGTACGTTATTCTGTCCCATCGCAATAAACATTCAAAGACATTAAGAATATGATATACAATGATTAGACATTACATTTGTTGCCAGTGTTTTGTTTGATTGGAAATAATAAATAATAATACACAGTACCATATTATATTTTTAATATAATACATCCCAGCCATTCCCTAACTGGTGGAAGATACGCTGTCCCAGAAACAAGGAAAAGAACTCAGTCACAAGTGGCTATGTGTTTCCGATGTACTGAACGTCAGAGGAATATATTTCGAAACACGGTGAAACTAAAAACAAGTATACATGTTTCGTTTCTTGTACTGTTATATTTCGTATCATGTATATAAACATTCTAAGCCGAAATTCCAATGGCCTGATAAAAGTGCTCCCTTGTACAATTTTTGTCTAATTAAAACCTGGAATTAAAGGTTTTTGTTTTTGGGACGTACAAGCAATATACTGTATTTATAAGATTAAAACAATGGCGTATAAAAAAGTAATACCGTGGCGAATCCAAAAATACCACTTAACAAGTTTGTTGTTAATATTATGAAGCATTTGCTACAAATTGTGCTCATCTCGTTTAAAAACCTTACAGGATCTATAATAGACCTATTTTACTGGGAACTAACTCTACATAATGATTTCACCTTGAAAGGTGACAGTTTTAGAAAATCATGTCTCACTGAAATATCAACATTGAAACTGTCACAAGTCATGCAATGTTGTTTCAAAAAGCTGTCTTCCTTATACGGAGTAAAATTTGTGGTAGCCTACTTTGAATACAGAACGTCGTTTTGCAAGTATCCTATAACCAGCTGTATACATCCGTTTTCCAAGTAAAAGGAGAATTAAAAAAAAAAAATAATAATAATTTTACGCCGATTTTTCATAAATCTTGTTTACGAGAAGAATTTTTTTAAAGCACAAACAACATTTTAGGGTGAAGTATATAGTCTACAAAATTATCAATGTGTATCACGCAAGTACAAAGCAATAATTAGCGACGCGTGTCATATACGCTTCAATGTTAATTCTTGAATTAACGTTGTTTTCACGTGATTCTAAGGATTTCTGACCCATTAAGGCCACTGTCTAAAATATGAGTAAAATACGTGGCTATTTTGTAGATTGGATAATTTTTGCGAAGTAGTTGTCATATTTTTACAGTTTGTGAGCTCTAACCATAAAAATATACAATAATGTGTAACCTAACTTACCAAACTGCAACTCTGTATTTTTTATTTATAATCGTTAGCTACTAACTTTAAAAAAAATATGCAGAATCGGAAATAAAAAGCGGAGTATTCATTATTATAAACTCTTTGCAAATAGGAAAATTACGAAAATTGACCTGGTACCTTATAATTTTTCAATAACTATTTGCCTGAAAAATTTTTTAATGATGTGAGTTTTAAAAAATTAAGTAAAAGTGGTCCGACAACCTTGACCATAGTCAGTAGCATAAGCGTTTATTCTCGGCGCGTTTCCATTCGTAGAATATTACGCTAACGTCTTGTTGACCTACTTTTAGCTAGGTACTTATAATTTTACTGACTGCGTACAAATATTGTTGGCGTAACAAACCGTCTACGCTTAACTTATGTTTAGGTTGTAAGACAACTTCAAATTAAAAGTAAATAGCCCGACATATAAATTGATATCTTAAAAAGTAAAAAATAATGATCTCACTTTATTGTTGACACTTACACGCGTAGGGAGACAACGAAGAAAACAAAATAGTTGGTTTAAATGAGCAAACTTGAAACAGGAGAAGTAACTGCAACGAAACTTAACGCATGTAGTGTGTAAATTCATGTGACAGTTCCAAAAGATAAGCCTGAATCTTAAATTAGTTTGTGGATTTGGTCTTGTTTCGTTCTGTTTCTATTTTTCTAATTCTTAATTTTAATGTTATTTCTAATTTTTTAAGCTCTAATACGTCTACAATTATCGTAAATATCAAATAAAATAATATTAATTTTGATCATATTGAAAAAAATTGAAGTATTTTTGTTACATAAAATAACATTGTAATCTATCGATTCCTTTGGGAACTACGACATAGCGTCCAGCTTATTAGGCTGCAAAACCTGTCTCACGTTTTTATTATGACTTTAGTCGACGTACGATGGCAATAATGCTCCCTTTAACTAAGATAGCTCAGTTAAAGTTTGAAGTTCCTTCTACACCTCAGAGAAATAAAATATATAATGAAGACTTAAATTAAAAATTTAAAAAAACCCCAACTTACAGGATACAAAAATTTCAAGTCAACTTTCAAACAAAAATAACCTCATAGAAATAGGTCCATAGGAGTTACGATGCCACAGATAGACACACAGATGCACAGACACACAGAGACGTCAAACTTTAAACACCCGTCTTTTTGCGTTGAGGGTTGAAAAGTAGGCTGTAGATAACCTATTCTGCTTATGGAATCGCACTCTTATTGGACAAAGGGCTCATAATTTTTAAACAGCTGGACAGATTTTTAACAAATACATCAGCTGTGATCCATCCCGATGAAACTAGATTTCAATTTTAAAAAAGCATTGAAATCTGTCCATCCGTTTGGTAGCTGTGTAGCCACGGGCCGATATATAGACAGACAGGCATGGGCGTCAAATATATAATAGCCTATATTTTTTGTCAGGGGGTCCGATTTTTTTTTTTTGCTACAACATAGGCTACATTTGTTTAATTATGAGCTACTGCAGAGAAGTTTCATCGCAAAGGAATTTTTTTTATGTATACACTAATGTTAACCAGGACCTGTGTTTTCATTAAAGTTTTTTTATATTAGTAATCTGTATGTTAAAGATGATTGTAATTTCATTAAAAAATTGCATATAAAATATTTTTTGCTACGAAGAGAAAACTTGTTTTCAAATAATTTTTGTATAACCAAACAAACGCATTTTAAAACTTTTACTGCCTAGCAAAATTTATATAATCTACGGCGAAAATATTCTAAGAAATGTCCTTTGCTGTTAAGAAAATGTTTTTACTGTGCAACAATAATATATATTTAAATGCTGCTAATATCTAGCAGTGAAAAAATAAGTTTACCGAGTTAACGCTAAACCTAGTAATCAGTAGTGAAATTACACTTAAATTAAAATAAAAATTGACACATAAAACGATTCCTTAAAAAAGTAAAATATGATAGTTGCAATAGTTTGTGGCCCTTAAATGCTCAGGACACAGTTAAATAAACAAAATAAGTACTTTAAATTAGCAAACTTAAAACAAGATAATCACCTGCAACAAAACCAATGTAGCCTATATCGTGTGTAGGCCTACATTCCAAAAGATAAACACAAAACTTATATGTTAATTCAAGTTTTGGATGAGTACGTCAGTCATTTTGTGGATATAGTCGTGTATTGTTTTGATCTGTTTCAGTTTAGACTAATTTTTAGTTAACTGTTTTGTTTATTTAGTGCCTTCCAACCCCGACGCATTTAAGGCCATGATCTCCCGTTTATTTCAAACAATTGCAAATAACTCATATATTTTTTAACCAAATTTTTGAAAAAAATTGAGACAGTGTACAGTCATACGATACACAATTTTCCCAGACCGTTTTTTTAAAATAATGTACCATTTGCGAGAAAAAAATCATTTTGCTTCATTTTGGCTTATTTTCACAACAAAATGTGTACTATTTTGGGGAAAAAATCTCAAAATCAATTTGGTGTATTGCAACAGAAAAATTCATATAAAAACGTTGATATATAAGTGTTAAAACTGCCAAAGGAACTTTTGGTATATATATATTTATTAATTTGCGTTACAAAAAATATCCTTGAGGGTCAACAGTAATTTGAAACTTTTTTTTTTTTTTTTTTTGCTTTGTAAGATATTGTTTTGTGTGTCACGTTCCTTTTAATTAATTTTTAATGTAAGTGTTATTTGTAGTTTTTTAGCTGCAATTATTGTAAGAATATAATTTAATTAAAATATTTTATTGCATTTTTTAAAAGTATTGAAGTATTTGTTGTCATATAAAAAACATTGACACCAGTCTATCAGTTTGGGAGCCACAATGCCACACACGCACACACACACACAGAGAAACAGACATAGCAGTCAAACTTAGAACTCCTCTTCTTTATGGACGGGTATTAGTTAATTATAGTAGACCACACGTAATTATATTAGGGTAGCATTGGGTAACTGTATTTAAAAAATTGTTGTAAAACAAACTATAGGCCTACATAATTCAAGCCAGAAGCTATTAAAACCTATATCTATTTTCAGAACAGTAGAAATACTTTTAAAATGCTTACATGAACAAGTAAAATCTTTTGGAGCATTTTCAGAGGCTAAATTTTGCTACAGACTACAGCGTCGATAAAATTATTACTCGCTTCACGTGGAAAAATGACTGCAAGCTACTTATTGCATAGCTCAATGAACAGGACACCACAATGGAGTTACATTCATGCTATAAACATATTATTTTCTCTTTTATTACTAAGGCTTTTGTATGGAGACTGATTACCAAAATATTAATTTAAAAAAAATTGCAGTAAAATGTATAAGAAAATTCTTGGAAACACACGTAATTCGAAGTTCTTGTTGCCTGTTTTGATTCGCCAACAAGCGTAACTTTTAAAAGTTTTTTTTTTCAATGACTACGAATATTTTGACGTTAAAAAAATTTTCATGGTGAGAGTTACAAACCTTTCTAATTCCTACAGTAGTACCTAACACTGTTCCCAACAGCGAGCATTTAAAAGTTAGCAACATTTGAATTTTTTCGACAACACGTCCTAACGAATTGAAAAATCTGGCGAGAGATAATCCGCTATATTTTTTGTCGTAGCACAAAATTATTAAAGTGTCCACAGAAACTCTGTAGTTGTACACACAACTAAATATTTTTTTATGGTCGTAAAAATTATTTATCGGACTAGCCCACAGTTGTCGTAGATGAGAACAAAATGTTGATTTCATATTAAACGTTATTTTGTATCATGGTCTGTTCACGGTAAAATAAACCTTTTTCTGGCAGTATTGGAAATAATAATAAAATCGTTTAGTTGAGATTTAGGACGATAACTTTTATGCGGCCCAAAAACAGTACGTAACAGCGTAGAGCCCGATTGTGAAAGAATTATCTCTTAAAATATATTGGTCTATGTTTGATGAACAATGTTTACACTGTAGAACATATTATAGTAATAAATTTTTACTAATAAGTGGCGTAACTGCACAGATTGGCCAAAAGAAAAAGACAAACATGGATTCAAAGAAGAACTCTTCATTGCGAACAGTCTATATAGACTATAAAAGTCAAATTCACCCTTCAAAACTAAACTATAATTTTTTAAAACATTTTATAAACATAATTTTTATAAGTCATTGCGCCAAAAGAATACTTTGTAGAACTGCAAACATTAGCCTACACAAAAAAGAAGTTTGTAGTTCCACTACTTGATTCCCAAGGAATTACTTTGTCTAAAGTTAAACAATTTGACAGTGTTCGCAGAGGTGAAACTTTTTTCTTATGAAGCAACGAAAGCTCTATAATTAAAGTGTGTTTTAAATTAAAACATTTCTTTGTAAAGTACGTAGTTGCAATAACACTTTTGTAACAGAATTAACCACGGAAAATGTTTCCACTCACATTACCACGGTACGTGTCTGAAGTTAATGTTATATTATAAAATACAGGGTAGGCCTATAGTAGAATATTTGACTACTTCAATAATAGATTTACGAATTTATTGTGTGCATTTCATATATATTTCATAGGTCTTCGTACAGTGTTTCAGCAATAGAACTACAAAAACATTTAATGTAATTATGTCCCATAAATGTTTGTGTAACATATTAATATATTCAGTGGTCAGTATGGTTGTGTACTGTTATTCGTGTTGTAAAATTTATTTAAGGTCATGATCCATCATTTCTACCGCTTTAACAAGAATCGTTTTTTAAATCCTAAACGAGAACAAATATCAAACAAACTGTTGCACAGTTTTGTTAAAATGAGTGTATGTCACGTTTACTAGTTATTTTCGAGACAAAAATACACGATTGTTTCAGCTAATTATGCAATTAAGGAAATTCTCATTAATTAATTAACAATTAAGGAAATTCTCATTAATTAATTAATCAGTTAGATCTATACAACTTTTGGCCTTGAAAAAATTAGGCTACATACTAAAAAAATTTTTTAACAAAACGGTGCAATAGTTTTTCGATATCTGCTCTCGTTTAGGAATAAAACAAATAATTACTCTAAAAGCAGTAGAAATTATGGCCTGCCTGAAAACGTGTGCTTATTCCGTTTAAATTTGACATTTTATCGAAAATTTTCGGCAATTTTTCAAGCTTCCGCGCAGCGAAACAGTTGATGTAATTGAAAAACAACATTTAAATATTAATTAGAGAAACACCATTGCTAAAAATTATGCATTTGATTTTTTTATATTTTCTTCCCGTTATACTTTATAGCAAATATAAACTTTATTGTTTTATACTTACTATTACGAAAATTCTTGGAATCCTATACATTTGCCAAAATAATATTTTGTAACTCTTTAATAATTTTCCTTCTAAAACTTGTGATTTAAGTTAAAATAACTTTTATATTACTACGGTTGGAAATCTGGGTCATCAAGGAGGTTTTTTTTAGTGTACAAAATTTTAGTAGGTCTCTAGTGTAGATTACTGGATTATTAAATAATTTATTTGCGAATATTGTTGCACAATTACTTCTCACAATTAATCTTATATTTTCTGTTACTGTACACATAAACTTTTTAAATATATATTTTTTAATCTTAATGTATATTATTCATAGGCTACACAACATACTTTTGCGAATATCTTCGTTTTGTATTTCTCACACGTTATCATTTCGCTAACTGCATTTCAATTACTGACAGTGTTAATACAGATGAGCGCACCAAACATGTTGTTTAAATTAATTACTCTGAATATGTTAAACCAGCATTGTTAATAATACGGCAGGAACTAATATAAAGGAACAAGCACATAATAATAAAAGGAATAACGGTAAAAAGTGTACGGAACGTTTGAAGCAGTGAGTAAAAAATGAAGTAGAAGGGGATAAAGAGGAGGATATTGCATGTTTTATAGGCTGGCTGTACAAAAACACAACCTTTTAATGGGGTGTTAACAGTAATCGCCAAAAATATTCAGGAGTGTTTCGTGACACTGCGCCGAGCTTCTCAAATCTGAATGCAGTACATATAACAATTCCGAAACGCGTAGAACGATTATTTAAGTAAAACACTACCCGAGGAAAATAAAAAAACAAATTATAGGCCGTATATATTTAAATAAGTAAAGATAATCACCCAGTAGTTGATTTAAAATTCAGTAATTAGACTACTAATTGAAAAATGCATTTTAAGGTCAAAACCAACTTAGTTAAAATTGGATGCCTTTATTTCGTTTCTAGCATAAACTAATTTCAAAGTTTACGTTAACTTCTCAGTACTAAATGTTTGTAAATAAAATACGCTCTTTTTTTAGAAATGCTATTTAAAACAAGAACTGAAACGTATTCTAAATATAAAATTACAACAGAAAACTCTTTTAAAAAAATTTAAAACATATATATATGTATATATAGGTCTATGTTTGATGGTTATTTCAGCAACTATCTAGAAGATAAACGTACCGTAGCTAAAGACGATAAAATACCATCAAAATTAATACACTTATTTTAGGTTAATCGTCGACAATAAGCAGAAAGCAGATTACAGAAACGTCATCAATTATGCCAGTAAAATCAGGTTTCGTGACTTTTCAAGTTGACGTAGACATTACACGATAAAATCCTTCTTTCTCGACAATCCATAGTGTATCACTCTCTTTCTATGAACGAATATCTACCTATCGTACTGACTCATAATAATTTAAAAATACAAAAATAATAACTTCCATCTCGTGTCTGAACAATTTCCCATATGAATTATTTATTTTGCCAGGGCGGTAAATAATAATTGAGCAAAGTGTTTCAACATATCTTAGTTTAATGTCATTACTTTAAAAAGGTGACAAAAACAATCGATTATTTACATAGAAGGTACAGACATGATAATATGAACAGTATACGGTACTTAATTCTATAGTAAAAAAATTATACATTATAATTTGTAATGATAAAATATAAAGACATGGACTCCAATGAGTACCGAAACGATTTGATCATTACTCAATGTGAACACGTATCCTACACGTCTCAATGAGCCAAATCAATTCATTCTATTTTATAAATAAATATTTAATATATTTGCAGTAATGAATTACAAAACCCTTCCAGTCACATTAATACTTTCTTGCAAAACATAAGCTTGTTGAATAGTAATATTTGTTAAAGCAGCAATATCTCATAGATGTAATTGCCAGCTGGCTTATATAGGTTGTTCATGGTAATATAAACCTTTTTTTAAATAACATTCCAATATGCATTGGATTACACTCTAACAAATATATTTATTTCATTGTGGATTTACACGTTAAATTTTGAAATCAATGAAGTATATCACTTACACTTTGTTTAGTACGTACACGACAATGATTATGTTCGTTATAACTGACAGTGTCATTCACAGTGTACTCTGGTGGTGAATAACACTGTAAATTATAGTGATTTATATAACTTTACAGTATGAAGAGCATCTTCTGGTTTGCCAACATTTACAACTGTCCTGCGCCAAGGAAGATGTTTTGTAGCCCAATAATACAGCAATCCTTATAGACGAATACTGGCAGAATTATATTTAATATATAATTAACTGTTTAACACTGTATCTGAACACGGAAAATAATTACGTAAATGTTCACATAAAGTGGTCGAAAGGTAACAACTGACTTAAATAGAAAAACTTAAGTGGATTTTAAAATGTTCTTGTTTAAAACCACGGGTTGCTATTTATGCTGTTTTTGCGAGTTTTTTTCTTAACTTTGAAAGAGGGCAGATATCGCAAAACCGCTACACAGAAATGTTGGGAACTGTTTCCACTATGCAACCAGTGATTTTTTTCTTCAAAACATAAGTTTCTCAAATTTTGGATAGTTATAGACTTAATTAAGTTTCCTTAAAGTCAATAATTAGTCAAAATTATACAAACTCACTGTGTGAAAAAATTTGGCTACGTAATACAAACTGTTTCCAACAATTCTATGTAAAGGTATTGTGATACCTTGCTCCCTTTCAAGATTTAAAACATAAACTTACTTAAATATCATAAATATGGACCTGTGGCCGTAAACGTGAAGTGACGAAAAATGTAGGCTATTTTCGACCTTGAATTAATCAAGCTGATGTTATTCTAGGCATTTTTGATATAAAGTTTTTATTTTCCTCGGAAGATAGCTAGTGCAGAAATTTGCTGAATATGTCAGATTTTTCAGTAAGTGGCCTACTTACTTAATGTCCTGTCGAGATACACTGGAAAAAAATTGTTCGCACTTTTAAATAAAATTATGGGGAACCTTGTCGCCGGAAGAAGGATAAACGCGCTCCTTATATCACGTGTTATTTTACAAAAATATTGTAGTTGTGCAAATTATTTATTTGTATACTCACAAAATATTTTACAGAGCCGTAGTTGATTTGTAAGAATGTGGACAACTACCGAGAATTAATGTTACCGTCAACACACGCATGTATGCAACAAACATTGTGACTGGTCGGATTGGAAAAGCAGAAAGTCGGAAATTTTAACGGCCCACTCGACTACAGATACTATGACAGCGTGCAAGCTGTGGGGGGAAAATTTTCCACATCAACTTCCTGATTACCATTGGTAAGTATTTAACCTTCACTCTAAAAATAGTTTGTAAATTTGCCACACGTGCGTATAGGAGCGCTAAGAAAGTAGGCATGGTAGAATAGTTTCCCAGACATCCGTGGTAGTATTCCTAAACTTTTTATAAAACAATCACATATATACTGAAGTTACCAGACTTGTTACAAGTGTAAAAGTTTGCATATTTACAAGACGGAGGTATGGTAACTGTCCCATACCGTGTTTAGGTTATTACTGCACACAGACAACTAAACTGGTATATTTTAAGGGGCTTCCCTAGATATGCTGCGTTTGTGTGTGTGTGAGGCAGGAGCGGTAAGGTTGCAGTTGAACGACTAATGTAATACATTATCGCGTCTCCGCTCAAGCCACTCATATGGCGTGCAGTGTTTTACTGTTATCCTACGGGACTTTAAGCGGTGACAACATTATTTTATTTGTGGCTAGCATAGTTCAAAGTCTAACGCTTGTTTCTATAGTTGTGTTTCTCGAATCCAGCTGCTATTTTTACAGATACGGAAGTCTGAAAAACTCATTTTTGATCATTTTGAGGGGCCCGAAAATGACGTTTTATATGAATGTACTGGGTTTTTGAAACTATAGGCTCTACAAAATATTTTGTAAATTTGCCACACTTGCGTATGGGAGCGCTTAGAAAGTAGGTATGATAGAATAGTTTCTCAGACATCCATGGTAGCACTCCTAGAAAAAAGTCAAACGTATACTAAAGTTACCAGACTTGTTACAAGTGTAAAAGTTTGCATATTTACAAGACGGAGGTATGGTAACTGTCCCATACCGTGTTTAGGGTACTTCCTAAACACTTTAGGAATTTTTTTACAGTGTAGTAACAGAGTTTGAAGTGTGTGTTCTTTTCGTAGATATACAAATATATAGCTAAGCAATTTTTTTTCCAGTGTGTGTATCTGAGAAACGTCAATCGCCATTCAAGAAGTTTGCCAAACATACATAGCCTACATACATACACACATGCATACACCCGTAATACATATGTATTAAAAATAAACAAAAAATAAATAAAATTGTTAAAGTTTAGACTCATAAAGCAATATTTCTCAGGAAATTACACGTAGGCTTTAGCTTGAAAAACATATGTTTCTCAAATTAATATTGTAACTAATTTATATTTGTTTATTTGCGATCCGTTGATTATTCAACAAGCAGGTCTACAGTTCTAGGACATACTTGTCAAATGTA
Organism: Medauroidea extradentata; assembly: GCA_003012365.1. Taxonomy (NCBI): domain Eukaryota; kingdom Metazoa; phylum Arthropoda; class Insecta; order Phasmatodea; family Phasmatidae; genus Medauroidea; species Medauroidea extradentata. Next base: position 53,781 of record PNEQ01132026.1, read on the forward strand.
AACAATTTACAATTAGTAATTCACTCAACATAACTTACACGAATTGCATTAAAAAGTATTTCACAATAAAATAATAAGTTTACTTGGGATTGGCGGTGAGGTTAATAACATTAATACAAATTTAAAATACAGTGCTAATTTCAATTGAAATATGAGCCTCACACATGAGCATAAGTTGGGTGCTACTTTTCTAAATCTAAATTTAGAGTGTTCAATTAGATAGTATCCTAAAATACTGTGTATTTATTACATGAATATGGATTCCGTTTATAAAATCATTGGCTGCCTGCTTGGTAAACAAAACACACATCTCATTATATAACCTATTATGTTTCCAAAGCATGTATTATAACGTTACTGATGTCACGTAGGCCCTACTTCTAATACAATGTCTGTTTCGTGACATTTTAAGACGAGCGAGGTTGCAAAATTTCCGCAACTGTTCAGCTACGGTTATCCTGCAAAATAGTTGATACTTTAAAAAAATTGAAACCAACTGCTTAAAAAATTAGTAAGGTCATAAAAATGATTGCGACGTTAACTAAAAACAGTTTGTAAAAAATAACGGACACATACTTCATAGGTTATACTTAGTTACTTATCACGTTAATTATTTTAGTGAAAGCTATAGTTAACAATGCGATTTTTTGTAAAGAATAAACAAACAAAACCATGAGTGTTAGTGTTTCAAACATGTCAGAAGGCAGCAGCGAAGCGTGGCTGTGTTGCAGGGAAGTGCTATTTGATGCGAACTGTACCACAACTTTATAACCACGCAATCACACTACTGGGTAGTTAGTTCTATACCCAGCACTTTCACGTTGACATTCTCAGAATATTGGAAACTTTATCACAGATACGATGCCAGAGTTTTTTTTCCTACTAGTCTACAAACTGCAGACAGTCCCGCTATAGGTATATTGGTTTCATTTATAGATGTTTCGGTAACTTATTAAGTTACTTATTTCTTAAGAACCAAAGTCCGTTCTGATATAACTTACATCAAAACTTAGTTAATATGATGTTTGTAGTCTGTGTAATAATATCTGAGCCAGTTAACTCTGCATAGGCCGTAAACAGCATAAGAATAATACTAAATTTAAAAAATAATTGTTATGACACGATGCGTTACTGTGAAGGCCAATTACTGAAACAGAACAGATACAATTACAAATTAAAATTCAAAGAGAATATGAGATGTCTCCAACACGTAATGTTGCAGCATCGCTTGACATTTACCGCTGGGTGACACACTGAAAAAAATACTTATTAGTCACTGCAAAATATTTTGTTAAAATTTTGTAACCACTGCAAAAAAATTTGGTTGGGTCTATTTTAACAAAATATTTTGCAGTGACTAATAAGTATTTTTTCAGTGCACTTTTCCTTCTACTTTTAGACTTACGTTGTGTGTCCTAAAAAATTGATAGTTGTTTATTAAATCTAATAGATAACGATTGCCATGTAATTGGGTAGGTCTATATTTGTAAGTAGAACCCAGGATTTTCCGCGAAAAGAATTCTGCAACAGTTTGTTTCAATGCCTTATGTGCATGAAGCCCTGTTTCATGGTCAGTGATTGGCTGTTTTTAACTATCAGCGTCTAGAGTTCTACCCGCAAATCACAGACGTGTGATGTCGCAGTAACCTTGCTCCTGTTGGCACAGTCAAATGAGCCACGCCAGCGCAATACTACATTCTGCCAATAATCATGAAGCACAGCTTCATATGTGCACATAAGGCCAGTGAAACAAACTGTTGCAGAATTCTTTTCGCGAAAAATCACGGGCTCTATTAAAAAAGCCAACCGTTTGTAGTTCCATCAAGGAATATTTTGACAACTGCATGGCTTTCCAAAGGCTTTTTCTCTTACATACAACACGTTTTATTTAGTGAACGCCTACGTACGGGATTGAAGGTAGTAATCGTTATCTCGAGCGCAGACAATTAATTGCTTAGCTTTTACAGCGCGCTTGTGAAGGGGAATATTGTAGGGTTGACGGGGGAAGTACAGTGGTCACCAAGAGCTGGCGCCCTCGCAACCAAGCCACGCCCCGCCGAGTGTGCAGGGAGGAGGAGAGCGCACTCACAGGGCTCAGTACTTGCCGCACTCCTGCTGGTGGTGCTGCTGGTGCTGGTGGTAGTAGGCATGCGCCGCCCCACGGTAGGTGGCGCTGGGGGCGGCTGCGGGCGGGGAGCCGCGGAAAGCCAGCTGGCAGCTGGGGTTGGGCGCCGCCGCCCCCGCGTCGAACAGCTCCCTGAAGCCTGCGCCGCCCCCGCCCGCCGAGTCCGCTTCCGCGTACCAGGCGGCGGCAGCGTGGTGGTGGCGCGTCGCAGCGGCGGCCGCTGCAAATTGTGACTGGAGGGGCGCGGGGGCGGCCGCGGAGGCGGCGCCGGATGCGAGCGCCAGCAGCTCGTCCTGGTGCAGCGCCATGGCCTGCGGGTGGTAGCCGCCGCCGCCCCCGCCTCCACCGCCACCACAGTGGTAGGGGTACATGGGGGCGGCGCCGGGCTGGGCCCGCGCGTACTGCGGCGGCGAGGCGCGGCTCGTCATCAGGCTGTCGACGCTGAAGGCGGCCGCAGCCTCCATGTGGTGGTCCAGGTGCTGCTGCGGCGTGGGGTCGACGATGACACCCCCCGCCCCCGGCTTGACATCGGGCGGGTACTTGCCGCCCCCGGCGAGGCTGCAGTGGCTCAGCTCCGCCCCCGGCTCGCGCTTAGGCTTGCACTCGCCGGCCAGCTTGACGGCCGCCTTGTCCAGAGACAGCTTGTCATCCCCGGCGCGCTTGTGAGCCGCCACCGCCGCCGCCTCCTGCTGGCGTTTGAGCGCCTCTTCCTTCTCCTTGACGGCGTCCTTCTTCTTGAAGCGGCGTCGCCGGCGCAGATACGAGCCGTTGTCGAACATGTTGTAGGAATCCGGGTCGAGCGTCCAGTAGCTGCCCTTGCCCGGCTTCTTGTCGTCTCGCGGCACCTTCACGAAGCACTCGTTGAGGCTGAGGTTGTGTCGTATCGAGTTCTGCCAGCCCTGCTTGTTCTCGCGGTAATAGGGGAATCGCTCCATGATGAACTGGTAGATGCCGTTGAGCGTGATGCGCTTCTCGGGAGCGTTCTGTATCGCCATGGCGATGAGGGCGATGTACGAGTACGGCGGCTTCACCATATCCTTGGCGGGCCCGTGGTGGTGCAGCTGGTGGTGCGGCTGGTGGTGCGGGTAGGGCGCGGCGGCCGCGTAGCCATACCGCGAGTACTGCTCGTAGGGGTATCCCGCGGCGGAGGCGGCCGCCCCCGGGTAGCCTCCCGCCGCCGCCGCCGGGTGGCGGTAATAGGCATTCTGCTCGCCGAAGAGCGTGTGCATGGTGATGGCGGCGGCGGCGGCGCCGCGCGGCTCGTCCAGCCTCACGCCGCCATACAGCACGCTGCCGCAGTCCGCCTCAATGTTGGCGGCGGCGCATCGCCCCCCGCGCGGGGGGCCACACGCGCACGACGGCCGTCAAGGGGGGAAAACTAGGCCCCCCTCGCACTCACCCACCCCCCTTCGCCCTGGATGACGGCGCGACGATCCCCCGAGAGGAGGTTTGTTTCCTCTCAACACAAGGAAGGAGGAAGGGGGGAGCTGAGCGAAAACAACGGGGGCCCGGCTCCGCTTCTCGCGCCGCGAAAACAAGCGCCTCTCGCCAGCAGACCGCGCCGCGAAGTAGTCGACGCCGCGAGGGAGAAGATCAACAACGAGCGGGGAGCGAGGCCGGGACCCGACTGTGGCAGAGCTGCGCTGGCTTTGAGCCGCGCCGCCTTCCCCCCTTCCCCACCCACTGCCGTCCTGCCAGGATCCCGCCGTGGGGAGCGCTCATTGGCCTCGCCGCCATCCTGCCCCGCCGCCGCCACGCCCCGCGTCCAATCCCGCTCTACGGCCACGCCTCTCACCGCCTCCCACCCCTCGAGTACCTAACTCGATTTACCTCCCTCCTGTCCCTTCAGCGACACTCGCCTCCTGCCATTTGATTCGATTTGGACTAACCTCCCGCCCCAACCCCCTCGTCAACCCAGCCCATCCCGTCAACTGCCGTCACTCACGGTATAATGTCCTTCCCGCGTAAAAAACCCCTCGGGGCTAGTTCGTTTTAATCAAACCCTACTTTTCACACCTTCCCGCGAGGGATGGGGGATAAAAAATAAAAGAGAGCCACCCCTGTGGAGAAGTAATGGACGTGGAAGAAGAGAGGCACAGGAAGAGAGGGAGAGAGAGAGAGAGAGAGATAACGAAGGCTTAGCACTCGACGGACGTCTCTGGAGGAAAACAGAAACCGCGAAGGACGTCTTCTGCGGTCCATCGTAAACAGATTATTGTCGCCGAGATACGATTGGCGGGGTGTATGTTCCCCCTGGTGGGAGGGGGGTCACGTCGGTGTTTTCGGCGGCGAGGGGCTATGTTCGGGATCATCCGGTTTGGAAAGGGGGGGAGGTCGCTGCTGGCAGGGAAAAAGCCTTAACGCGGCCAGAGAAAACAATGTAGCTTAGCACGTGTGTAAAGGGGAAAGGGGGCCTAGAAACCCCCCTCTCTGGTCCCCCCTTACCATACACCCCGCTTTCTCTCGTCGGGCGTCGGCGAGGTAAGGTGTCCCCGGGAGGTAGTAGTCGTAGAGACTCAGCTGCGGCGCGTACCGTCGTCGGGGACCTGCGGTGCGAGGCGCGGACTTCAAACACGGACGTATCATCGGCCGAGACGTTCGTCGAATACCTTTCGTCCACGAAGTCTACGGTTATTTCGAGTCTACGTTCCCGCGATTCTGCGGGACGCAATGTCAAACAAAATGTTTCTATAACGTTTGTGATCTTTGGATACTTGATACCAAAACATCTTAGACGAGGCACTGCAAGTGAACTGTTGCTCGTTAAAGAGGAGTCGACGAGGGTAAGACTGAATCCGTGTGGGTGCCTTGCGCTTAGGGCGATGAAGCTAGTTGTGAGCGAGGAAAAATAGGCCTTAGTGCCCGCTGCGCTTCCAGATTCTGATCACACTCGTTCGTGTTCTGATTACGCCAGTTACCGTTACATTAAAACAACAAATTGTAACTACGACTCTGCAACTGTAGGCTATTTTTCCAGTTTTCTCTCGTGAAGTATTCTCAAAATTGAGAAGATATACTCCAATTTCGTCGGCTTTCGCTGAAGTCTTTGATTTTTCAGCTAGTGATTTGTAAATAGGGCTATTTGAAAATTTTAAAACATACCAATATTGAAATACACTCTCTATAAGTTAGTTCCTTGTCTAGATTATTTAGTAATAGCTCATACACTGATGGGTATTAGAGGAAATTCAGCACACACAATCGATTGTGCGTATAACCTAACGTTTGGTTTTCCCACAGCATAAGGACTTATCTGAATACGTAAGTTTTAGAGGCTGGCAATTTACGCGGATTCAACGACCAGCCGGCTGGACTCCACAGTCTTGTGTACACATATGTCTTCAGATACTACTTCATTGGCTGCTGCTCCAGTGAGTGGACAATCATTAGTGACAGGAAGTTTTCAAGAAAATATTTTTGCCGCACTTAAGGGGTATTGATCCCTACCACCTTTGATTTATCTGTTTCTTCTCGATAACTTCTGTTCTAGTCGATGTATCCAAATTTTTGTCACGACAAGGCATAGATACAAACTTAATAGAGTTTCTGTAAGTGCTGAAACCATAATATATTCATTATTTTGCAACGGGAAATAGCTGGAAAAGAAAAATTGCTTTATTTGCGGGAGCGACTACAAAGGCCGCAACATTAACAGAAACAATGCCATATGGATTCCAAAAAAGTGAATGAAACAATAAACTATGCCTTGTCAGCGTGAAAAAAGTAAAACAATGTGTCTATTCCCTGATTTATAAGAAAAATCGTAAAACCGATCTGACAGGGATCAATCCTCCGTAATTTCCGTGAACGCTCATCGTATTTGGGTTCTATCTACAAATCACAAGCGTGTGGTGTCGCAGTTAACCTTGTTCTGATTGGCACAGTACAATAAGTGACGCTTCTACACGAAGGCACACTGCCAATTATCACTAAGCATAGCTGCACGGAAGTCACCGAAACTAACTGGTACAAAAATATGTTCGAAAAAACTTCCTAATCACTAGAGATGATGGTTTATCGCGGAAAAAGTTGACTGTTTGATGGATTTCAATACACGTCCAGCTTACCAGAAGATTACTGGCTTTAGCTTGTACTTGGAGCTGTTGCTCTATTTGACTGAGCCAATAAGAATCCCGATATTGTAATATTTGATGCCTGGTATTGGTCTGCAGACAGTTGCGCTGTGTCAGTGTTTTCAAGGCTATCTTGGCACAAAACATTTTCGCGATATACCATCATCTCTACTAATCACATTTAGGAACCTTAAAAATTCGCCTTTTTCTTTTGGGCGTAAGCTAGTATTCAAACAACTGTAAATTTGTGTATATTTCGTAATTGGCCCTAGACTTATTTGACACCTCTTATAGAGTCCGCCGTGCAAATAAATATTAAGAAACTACATGCAAACCCACCTATGTGGTATATCGTCATATCAGTGAGCAGTCAATGAACTGCGGCTGTCTGTTTCGGTAAACATGTATCCCTGAAGGCTAGCATGCGGTCAAATGAACACGCGAATTTTTCCGGTCTTTGTTATTTATAATGCGAAACGTGAGAAGAAATAACAGTGCCATAATGCTATAGAAGATTGTAGGAAACCCATCGCTAGAAGAATTTCGTATATAATTGAGTTGTTTGACTTGTAAAAGTGTAAATTTAAAAGGTAAATATTTGCAGTTCTATAAAGGATCATTCGCCAACTGAGTTTCCATATGTGTATTTCGGAAATGTTTACACCCTACAATTAATTTTGCGATGAAATATATTCTTGCATGTTTGCAGTAGCGCACTTGATTGCAACTGTAGCTGTTTGAATTTCAAGATATAATATTAAATTTGGTAACGATTTGTGGTTAAATATGTAGCCTACTGCCCTGCAAATTATCTTGGCATCACGTTACTAAATAAATTTAATTTATTTGTGAAAGTGCAGCAAAATTTTACTGTCTGCGCTCTTCATAGGCTTTCAATTTACACATAGCCTAGTTGTTATGTATTGATTTTTGTAACTTGTAAATAATGTAGCATCACGTCACAGCAGTAATATATCACGGTGCGGTTCAAGATTTCCTCTGTTATCTAGTCTGTTCACGTTAAAGTAAGGTCATTTAAATGTCCTTCCCACTGGCATTCTCTTCAAGTAAACGTGTTTTGTTGCGGATTCGAACATAAAATGTTAAGTGTTTTGAAAAAGATAGACATATTTTGCATTGAAAAAAAAAGAGGCAGGAGGAAAGGAATTGACTGATGGGACATTTTAAAAGAGATTAAAAAAGTATTTACTTTACCGTTAACAGTCAGTAGTGAGTAGGATACCTGCACAACGTTTTCAAGTCGGCATTTGTCTGTATCAGTGAGAATTATCGCACGTCATTGTTATACGCAGTCCACTCTTAAGGTTGCAGCAAAAATGAAACTTGCTAACGAAGTAAATCAAATCATTTTAATTATATCTTGATACCTCACATTGTGATTGTGTCGTTAAACAGTTACCCTGTATTTTTCAATATTTCAAAAGAAATTTATGCCGTGAAAAAATGTTATTGTCTGCATTCACTTGAACGAATTAGCTGCAACCTTAGAATTGGTAGAGCATAGAAAGTTTGTGATTCGTCTACTAACTACTGGATACACTGTAAACAAACTTCCTAAAATGTATAGGAAGTTATTATCCCAGACGCAGTATGAGACTGATACCATACTTACTTCTTGTAAATAGGCAAACTTTACACTTGTTACAATACAAGTCTGGTAACTTCAGTATACATTTGACTGTTTTATAAAAAGGTTTAGGAGTGTAACCATGGATGTCTGGGAAACTATTCTACCATACCTACTTTCTTAGCGCTCCTATACGCACGTCTGGTACATTTAGGCCTACAAACTATTTTTAGAGTGTAGTCTCAAGGCCGTGCTCTCGTGTTTATGCTATTTTCGGCATAATTGTGTATTTAAGTCTAACCGAGAGCAGATATAAAAATCTGATTAGCAGTTATTTTTTAATAGTTTTCGCCAAGTTGGCCATTTTTTTTTTCAAGACAGTAATTACTACGGCTTCTGCTAATTCTGTGACTAATGAGATGTTTGTTGAGCAACTAATTAGTCGCTACTGTATTATTTCTTGTCTTCAAAAAATTAGCTGTTACGGCAAACATTCGTTTTAAACAAAACTGCCTAACAGACTTGTGACATCTTACATTTGTGACAGCTTACAAAAATTACTATCGCGAGAACAGTAGGAGCCTACGCCATGAAATAATTATACCATTGTTCACTCATAGGTATAGACCTGCGAATTTCTAATTATTTACTAACTGCAGAATAGATTGCAAACTGTAGTTAGTATTTTGTTACGTCTTTCATTTGCATTCAATGCCGCGGATTTCAGCGGGGAAAGCTTTCCGTCAGTAAATTTAAATTTCAACAGAGCGTTATCATCACTCGCATGTAAAGTAGTCAAATACGTAAACGTCATTACGTAATAGCCGGTGGCAATGACAGATTATCATAGGGACTGGAAAATTTCGCGAATTAAATTACCTGTAGGATAGCCTGCAAGAATATTTAAGAACTGAAGCAGACGGCAGATACTCATTAGTTGCTTGCTGTTAAAGTAGGTGTGTATTATATAGTTACATTTTTATTATTGGCTCAGAGACTTCCAGGAGATGTCAACTAAGTCAAAAGCCATTTGTGTAAGTGACATTAACATTCAGTTGGAATTGCAGCTTGTGCCCAAATGAAAACGCGAATTTTTTCAGGTCTCTACATATAGAGGAAGTTGAACAAGTACACTGTAAAAAAGTACGTAATTTTACTCCACAAGTGTAACGGAATATTCCCGAACCTTGTAATGAAAACCAACTTTCCCCGTACATTTGCGGCAAAATTACGGCACAGTGCAGAATAATTCGCTTACGTTGCTCATAGATTTCAGTACGCGGTAAAGGAAATCTACGGATATCAGTTGCACAGACGTCTCAGCGCATGATTAACTTACTGCCAACACTGATGGCACTACGAATTAAATGCTTTAAACATTCACATTGTGTAAAATAATAGCGGCTTGCTTATATCTACTAACGTTATTGAGATTAGAAGAAATTGTTATATTACAATAAAAAATGCTATTTTTTCAAGAATTTAATATTATTCGTCGTATTTTGACATCGTGGTTGTGGTACGTCCGGGTTAGTTATGGCTACTTACGGAACCGGCGAAATTATCACGTTTCTGTTCGTTGAATGGTATGTTGGTGCAAGGTTGAAACACATGTGCAGTAAGTTTCCATTACATGTAACTGTAATTTGCTTCCATTACATGGAACGGAATTTTACTTCAAAAAATTTTTTCAGTGTATATAACCATTTGGAGTCTAGCCTGGAGGCAAGAAATAACGCGAATTTCGCATGTATCTACCAATAGTTTATTAGACACTTCTTGAAGAATTCGGAGACAGTAACAAAGCTCCAGCTAAATAAGGATCTAATCCTGTTTTAGAGTGAAACATGTTGCTCGCTGGAGGAATAGTACATTGGCAAACAGACGAGTCTCGCAAGAACGCATAGAACACTAGTTTAATAGGCTGTACGTCACTGAGCTTGGCGTCAGAACACGTACTTCCGCCGGTATTGCTCTGTATCGAAACATCGCTTATTATTAGAGGTACGTCAATTTAGCAAATACATTCCAGGTCAGGTTGAACGCCAAAATATGTACTTCATAATCACGTGTGTGATTAGCTGGCGGCTGTCACGAAACGCATTTGACTACTGCAAGCCAGTAGTAAATAAGGAAATGATTCATAGAGCTATCGTTTGTAATGTTGTAAGCCAGTGAATAATCGACTGTATCCAGAGCGTGTACAGGACTGAGCAATCTAGGCTACTGCCAGATGAATCCGCGAAATTGACGTACCTCTACGAATTATATGTAGAGACTTGAAAAATTCGCGTTTTAATTTAGGCACAAGCTAGAATTCCAACAACTGTATGATGTTTGTGTTACTTTCGCAATTGGCCTCTGACTTATTTGACATCTCCTGGAAGTCTCTGAGTCAATAATAAAATTGTATATCTAATACAAACCTATATCTCTTTAACAGCAAGCACCTAATGAGCATCTGCCGTCTGCTTCAGTTCTTAAATATTCTTGCAGGCTAACCTCAGGTCTGTGAACCCGCGAATTTTCCCGGTCTCTTGTCGTAGCCTACTTCTTTTGGATTGCGAAATTTTTTGAAACTCCACTCTGCGAAGATAAACAAGAGAACTCTTCCAGCGTGTGTTATTACCTCTGGTGAGTCTACCCGTTACAACTGTCGCAAATCTGTTACTATGATTAGGCCTACATGATGCAAATTTTAAGAATGCTGCGAAGATGAACGCTGGTATCTTCGGACAACATTAGTTTATTAAATTAATTTAATTTTTAGGGCAACGGAAAAAAAATTACTAGTAATGAATAGAGACATGCAAAATTCGCGTTATAATTTGGTAGCAGACTAAACTTCACTTTCCTATACATAACAGAGCATAATCTGCGATGCAGTTGGCCACGAACTTTTATTGTCGTCAGTTGCATGTGTTACGTCTTTACCGAGATTGGCCTCTCTACCGTGTAAGCATTCTCCGCAGCAAGTCACGACAATATCAGCCAGCGGGAGGCGTCGAACGAGCCTATAGTTACTTGGAGTCTAGTAAGCTGTCAGAAAATAACGCGAATTTTGCATGTCTCTAGTAATGAAAGGAATTATTTAAAATAATAGCCTACAAAAATGTTTGTAAATTTACATAGTTATTTTTGTAGCTAAATGATGGCTACAGGCTATTTCCAAGCTATCACTTGCTAATAAATGTTTTAATATTTTTGGTGCTGGGGAACGTAACACACCAGCTGTTTTTCAAAAAGAAAGTTATTGTAAAAGTAAAAATAAAAATTAGAATATATCTGTGTATATGCCTGCACAGTTATATATTTTAAATCTATAAATATAGCCTATTGATTTTCTTTCTGATGATTCCTAAAGGAAATAGATTTTATTTACTAGTTTAAAAGCTGTTTTAATGCAACATTCAAGGCCACCCATTTTGCGCGAAAATGTTTGACTGTAATATATATTTCTGTGTGTGTTGTGTACACGCCGGAAAATAATCTTATTTAATAATTGACCGCACATGTATTTGTGTAAAGTCTTTTCCTTCTTGTCTGGAAATATCATAATTATCCTACATTATAAATATTCTAAACGACAGGTTTGAGGACAGTCAGCTGAAAACGTAACAGTTAATCTAGGTAGTTCGGGATAAAATGAGCTCTAAAAATATCACTAGCCATTACTGCATATAATGCAACATTTACAGTAGTTGTTTGGTTGGCAGTGAATCACCGAATATAGTTTCGTGTATTTTCCTAAATACAACAATAATAAACTAATTAAATCGACGTACTTGTACTTTATATGATTCATATTTTTTTTTACCAAACAATGTAGATTCCTACTATCAGCACAAGTTACCTTACACGTGCAAACATCAAGTGACGTGTCCAGAGAGGTCAGACATTTCCCGCCGTTAGTCGTTACGAGCGGAAAGATACGAATTGGCTGACAATAGAAATGTAACAGGGCTACTTTAAGTGCTCTCTTTATCCCGAACCGCCTGTATTGTCGAGCCATACCACGGGCTTAAAATGCGCTGCGGCGTGTTCGTAAATTTTTTTTTTGCGAAACTTTTCTACACATGCCCATCTTGTGAATGTACGAAAAGAAAAGACACTTCAAACGGTGACAGAAGGAGGGGAGGTTTCAAATCATCACGTCAATTATAATCCTTATAACTTTTCTTAACAGCATGTAATTCGATCTGTAACAACTGTAACGGAAAATAAAGATTTTTGGTGTCTAAAATTTTATCAATACGCATTCTGTTCCGTAGTTAACTTCAAGTTCCATTCATTTAGCCAGAAGATAAGTTATGACACAAAATACGAAAATTCAATACAGTGACGACTATCGCTCATTATTAAAGTGATGCATGATATTTCATTTATTTCAAACTATTGCAAATAACTCGAATATTTCTTAACCGAATGCTGTGAAAAAATTTGAGACTGTGTACAGTCATACGATACACAATTTTGCCAGATTGATTTTTAAAATAATGAACCCTTTTTTAGTAAAAATGTATTTTGCTTAATTTCGGCTTATTTTGACAACAAAATATGTAATACTTCATTTGCAAAAATCTAAAAATCCGTTTGGTGTATTGCAACAGAAAAATTCCGATATAAACGATGCTATGTAAGTGTTAAAAATGTAAGAATGAATTTTGGCTATAAGCCTATGTATTAATTTGTGTTAAAAAATATTTTCGTAACCAATGCAAAACTAAAGAGCGAGGCCTTGACGTGTAAAATGTGTCTTCCGCAAACGAACGCTAATATAAGAACAGCGTATGAATACTATAACGTACACTGAAAAAAAAGAAGTATATTTGCAGTAACCATTCTTCTGTTAAAATAGGAACAGCAAAACAGTTTGGTTGTTGGTACTACTCTGGACAGTTCCTTCAACAAAGAGCTTTTACAAACCTGATGGTAACTTCTACAAAACAGATTGTTGAAGGAACTGTCCTTAGTAGTACCAACAACCAAACTGTTTTACTATCCCTATTTTAACACAAGTTTGGTACGTACGGCTACAGCGATACTCTTTTTTTCAGTGTGTGCTCCGACGGAACGCGGTGACTCATGGACGAGGATCGCTCGTCTGCTGTCGGCATCTGTGATAATTCTAGGTTGCGTTGTGTTTTCATTGGCGAGGCATGAGTGGCTTTCAAGAGAAGCAGCGCTTGGCGACGGCAGATATAAGTTGTCAGTCCTACCAACACAACGGCAGTGCTGAAAGCGTCGTGCACAACTTCGGCCGTTACAGGATTATTCGAAAAATGCTCAGCGTACGTAAGTTATGTCTGCTTAGGAACAGCACGTGTGTATACCCACACTGTAAAAAAAAACTTCCCAAATAGTTTTGGAAGCTTTTTAACCCATGCACAGAACACAATAAATAAATTGTACTTTTATAAAAAGGTTTGTTGGAAACCAGTTACCTGAAACGGTTTTTGTAACACTACAAATTTTTTTTTGTAAAATTAAAAAAAAAATTGTACTTTTACAAATTTCTTTGTATATTTACAATTATTTCTGTAAATCTACAAACAAATAATATATATTTTCGTTAATATCTGGTTCATTTTACAATTGTATGTGGTGTTACAAAAAAAATTTTTTTTTGGAAACTACTTCCCAAAAATTTTTTTTGTAAAGCACGAAATGTTTTGTAAAATGTATCAGGTATCCTAGGTTTATTTTGTTTCAAATCGAAAATTTCGCTCATTATTACCTGACTGATACTCTTCTGATATTAGCTTACAAGATTTTCCTTGTAAATGTACAAGTTTTTTTTTTTTGCTATAGGCTATATAGCACACTTACCATATTTCGGTTGTAAATATGTAAATATAGCAAATTATCAGCATTTTTACTAAGTCTGGTAACATAAGTAAACATTTGACATTTTCCTAAAAATGCATAGAAACGGTATCTTTAATGTACTGTATGGAAAACAATTTTGCCGCACCTACTTTCTTAACACTTTTTTACATCGTTGTGATGATTACCAGAAACTATTTTACAGTGCGTTTCAGGTCTTAAATTTCTCTCTAAAATTTATTTTGCCAGTGGTGAGAAATGGTTTTTTTTGCGGTCCGATTTGGGTATGCAAGTCTTGGCGTAGAGACTTTTAAAAGTCATAGGCGTGTACAATACATCTTTATATTCAATATTACATAAATGATAGAGTCGCTGAGTGACCTGCGCTTAGAGGCTAGGTTGAGGCGAGATGTGCGTGTTATTTCGTCTCTATCGCTTCCACACTTCTAGTCCTGGAACGCGCAAAATGCGACTACAAGTGACCTGCCTAAAGCTTGCAGCCACAGAGTTCGAAAAATAAATGTTCAAACTGATGCAGTCTACTGATCAGTTTTGAAGATTTTTTTTTTTTTCAGACAAAAAGTAAGCCACGTAAATTTATTTGCTCATAATTTTTGTTAAACATAAACTTTAAAGTATATTGTAGCTACATATATTAAAATTTTGTTAAAAATTAAAAAAAAAGTGAAAATAGTTTTACAGAAATTTCATATTGAATATGTTTTGTTTGAAAGAATTTATATTTTCTGTATTTTCAGTATTTTTTTTTTTTTTTTTTTGTGATTGTTCATCAGAAATACTGTAAGAAAGAAATGGAAAAGGAGCAGTAAGAAAGATATGGAAAATGAGCAGCAAAGTTTACAAAAATCCCTTGGGAGAGTTACAAAAAAATGTTGTTTATTTATTGCCATACAAATTTCCGAATTGTGCTATACACCATGCTAGTTCGCATCTCATAATGATTGTTTAAGATACTACTATGCACTTAAAAAGTTTCATGGGAAATTGTTTCGTGTTTTGTGTGTACTTTCATTTTATATCTTACTAAATAATTATAAGAAATACTGTGAACCATTTAACCTTGACTAACAGATTCCAAAGATATAGGTAGGGCCTATATCGCGTTGGCAATGCTTAAAAAACACTTCATACGAAATTGATTATTACGTGTAATTATATATATATATATATATATATATATATATATATATATATGTGTGTGTGTGTGTGTGTGTGTGTGTGTGTGTGGGTGTGTGTGTGTGTTCGACACTACATTTATATTCTTCACAATTGTATTTCAAAAGTAGACTAAAACTGCTTTATTTTATTTAAGAGTTTTGTCACAATTCGATACAAGTATAAGTTTGTCTGTGCTCAGAATAAAAATATTCTAACGAACGGTTTAAAAATATCTTGCTATTTGCGGAAATATTCGAGCGCAATGTTGTAAATCAAATAATGTATCGTATTAATCCTTATCTACAAAAAATATTCTGGAAAAATCAGTTTCCATATGCATCCTTTGCAGAACTACAAATACTTTTATTGTAAGATTGATATTTTTACTGAGAAAATTGTTGCAATTCCTCTTCTTTTTTTTTTTTTTTTTTTGCAAATAGGTCTCTAATAGGCTACTTTTGTTTGTATGAATATAATGTTAATATCGTGCACTTTTTCGCCATCAGTTTTTCTTTATTAAGTGGCCAAATAAATGTATTTTTACTACACAGTTTAATCACTTCACTTGACTAAATTGGAATACGGTGCTCCAATCTTTAGTGACTGCCAATTTGTGGCTAGCGTCTGCACGAGTAAACATAATTAAATCACAGAAATATACTTTCGCCCTCTATATAATTATTTTGTACGTTTACAAGTATCCTAAAAACTGCACAGAAAGAAACGTTTTGTAGGAACTCTTCCCTGCAAAATAATTTTGCGATAGCAACAAAATAATTTTTGTTCGCCGCAAATATTTATTATGGTCACAACAACATGTTTTTGTGAAGAACACAAAATTATTTTGCATGGTAGTTTAATTACCAACAAAGTATTTTATAGCTGCCACAGAACATTTTTCCCCTTGTAGCTGATGTAGGCCCTACTTCTCCGTTGATTAGGTAAACTACAAGAAGAATATCGCAAATATTTAGCCTACATATATATATATATATATATATATATATATATATATATATATATATATATATATATATATATATATATATATATATATATATATATAATCTTCAACGCTCCTGTCACATTTCACTAATTTTAATGTGCTTTAAAATAGTTATTTTGTAAGTTTTACAGAACAAAATGTTCTGCGATACTACAAAAAAACTGTAGTCTAGTAAAAATTATAGGAAATTGGTTGCAACATTAGAGAACTCATTCTTATGTAGACTGCATGACAATTACTGTCCTGCTTGTATGTGCAAGCGTTCATTCGGATAAAAAATGTTCTGAATTTTACATAAAAATAATTATTTGTACAATTGTACAAAACTGTTTTTAAATACTACTTTTTATTGTAAACACACACAAAACATTTGTGCAGAGCTAGTGTTAAAACACTCTGCTCTGAAAATAAGTGGTCCAGGTTCTGAATATAGAATATAATTTGTATGCCGTACAAAAATCCGGGAAAATAAGATAATTGTTTTTATTTAATCTGCCATATATTAATAAGCACAGTTGTAGGAATGTTTTTTATGTTTTCTTCAGTAATTGACGGATTTTTTATGGATGTGAATTGTCATATTTGTATACGTTAGTAAGTTTTTATTACCGGAATATACAAAAATACAGAACGTAAATTACGGATAAATAATAAAAAATACAGGACGTAAACTACTGGTGAGATAAAAATACAACAGGACGTAAATTATGGGAATACAGGCCTATACAAATACAGGACGTAAATTACGGGAACGATTTAACAAGAAGTTAGGGTACAAATTAACTCTGAAAGTTAAAATCGTTTACGTGCATCTAAGAATAATAAATAGCATTTTTAATTTAGACATACGATTAACGAAATACACTAAAGTTGTCAACTTACTAGGTAATATGCATAACCAGTTTGATAAAATTCAGGAAAAAAATTATGAGATGTCATTCTACCCTAAAGATAGAAACAAAAATGACCAAAGTTTTAATGAAATACACAAAAGTTCAGTCAACTAATTAAATAGAATATGAATGCCAAGATTAATGAACTTGGGCGAAATATTACTTCAAATATGTCATATTATGCTAAAGATATGAAATGGTCAACAACATTATGAAAATATGAACGCATCTCAAACGAAATAGGCTACGTAAAGTCTAGTCAGCTTTGTATGTTGTATATGAGTATTAAGTATTTTTAAATTCCGGAAAGATTTTCTCAGATGTCATATTATGCTGAAAATATAAAAATGACTACTATTATGATACTCTGACGACAGGAAGAACGAAATACAAAAAAGTCAAGTCAACTTTGTATGTAGTAAAATGTTTAATAATTATTATGAAATTCTACAAATATCTCGTAAGATTAATAATATTATTATGCTAAAATTATAACAATGGCTGCCATTTCGAAAACATGAAAATAGTATTGTTGAAAATGAAATACACAAAAGTAAAGTTTGTATGTAGTACATGTGTATCAAGTTTAATGAAATTAAAAAAAAACTCAGATATGTCATATTATGAAAAAAACATATACATGCCAGTCGTTTTGAAAACATGAACATTGTAATCGAAATACAAAAAAGGTAAAGTCAGCTTAGTACGTGGTACATGTATACCGAGTATGATGACATTAGATGAAATATTTCCTTACAATTGACATATTATGATAAAAATGGCCGCCATTTTGAAACTGTGTATACTGCATAAACAAAATGCATAAAAGTCAGTTCCTTAAGCGCAGGCCTACATAGTTTGAATAAATTCTAAAATAGGGTTCCTTAAATATCTAGCTTGATTGAAAAATGTTAAAATCGTTGCCATTTTGAAAATATGAACAAGGCATAAACGAAAAATTATAAAGTCAAGTCAGGTTGGTTGGTACTATGTGTGTACACATTTGACGAAATTCTGTTCACTCATTCAAAAGTTTTTAGGGACACACACATACATACACACTACAGACACATACACACATACATACACACTACAGACACATACACACATATACACACTACAGACACATACACACACATACATACACACTACAGACACATACACACATACATACACACATACACACATACATACACACACACAACACAGACAGGAAGGTGATCTCATAAGCCTACAATTTCCCTTGAAAAGTAGGCTAAAAATAAACTTCGGATGAGATATGGAAAAATACAGAACGTAAATTATGGGTAGTATGCAAAAAAACTACATAGTATAGGTTTATAATTTCAAGGACATTAGGTCCAAACATAAAATGATTAATTATTGTGTTGCCAATGTGCTTTAACACACACCAATTCTTCATTGTTAGACGACTAAGGACCTGATAGTTCTCTCGCAAGAACAATAATAGACTTAACAGTTTTACCTGTCTTGTTTTGATTCACTTTAGAAACTCTGTCAACAAAAATTTGCCATCTTTGCAAGTTAATTAACATTCACACAGAAACGTAAGCTATATCAGCAAAAAATAAACATGTATTTAAAGCAGCTTATATTGTGGTAAAGATATATTTTTACACCAAAGAAAATCTTAATAAGATGCAAATATTTCACGTATATAGGCTAATATTTTCTGAGTACACGCCGCTCAGCCTAAAATTAGGCTGGCTGAATTTTAGGCTGTATGACTATAGGCTGAACGACGTTAGGCTGAATAATTTTAGGCTAAATATAGAGTTGAAGACAGGGTTTTATGCTGAACGATTTTAGGCTGTGTGACGGTCGCCCTATTTTCTCTTTAGAAAGTTTTATCTGTAAAAATAATATAAAAATACGTGAAGTGCGTCTTTAAGAATTACAACTAAAGTTAATATAATGGTAACTGTTGAATTATATTAATGGAAACATTGCTATTTATTACAATTTCTACATACAAAAGTGTGACTTGTAATACTTAGTTCTCTGAAATGATGTAAAAAGACTGTCATCAGTAAATGTAGTGTACTTTTTTTAAAATAGTCATTGCAGTTTAAAAAATCCATTAAAACAGACTACAGGCTGTTCAAATGCTGTTTTTAAGAGTGTAAATATCACAGAGACTGTAATTAAAAGCTGAAGTACCGAACTTAAAGTTTTAAGAACTTTCTAGTTTTATTTTTCTCTGTATTTGAAGGAACTTCATAGCACAGCCTACGTTATCAGTATACCATGATTGTGGTTTTAAATTTTTGGTTAATTAAAGTGAGTTAAATCAAGCCACCGAAATTCGTACCAGAACAAAATTATTCCCCGCTAAATTTTTGATCTATTGTGTTTCAGTGAACCGCCAGAAGACTCGTCAACACTAATAAAAAGTTCACATTTCATAGATAGCTTGAGATTTTTTTTAATAATGATAAGTCACTATAATTTTAAAAATTGTTGAAGCTAGCCGTTACATCGCATGAGTTAGAAACCCTAGTTTATATTTTTGTTGCTTATTTAATAGTTACCATTACACAACAGTTTTTAGACTAATTTTTGAAGAAAAAATACTTACGAGAACAACTTCGTGCGTGTATCTGTGTGTGTGTGTGTGTGTTCCTAAAACTTTTGAACCCATCGGTCGAATTTTATCAAATTTGGTAAACATAAAATTGTAGATACTTAGTAAGGATACTTGACTTTTACGAGTATTGTCCATGCCATGTTTATATTTTTAACTATGGCGGATGTTTGGACTATTTTTTATCATACGAAATATCTGGAAACCTATTTTTTCCTCGAATTTTATGAAATTTGGTACATATAAAGCAGCGTGTAATAGGCCTGATTAGTAAGGTAACTTGACTTTTACATATGTTGCTCATTAAATTTTCATGTTTTCATTTTATCATACGAGGTTATTGTTCAGAATTTCATCAAGCTCAATACACGTAAATATTAGTACTATTATTATAGATGGTTCAGGACGATGCCTGTTATGATGTTTATGCTGTGCTTATGTTTTTAAAATGGCGGCCACTTGAACACTTTCGATCATACGTAACATTTTAGGAACTATTTCTCCGAATTTTATCAAACATAGCACACCTACAGGCCTAATATTTACTAAGTATGGCTATTTACATTTATTTAGTTTGATCATAGCGTAACAATTTGTTCGAAATGGCGCATGTTTGAAAATGTTTTACGTTGCCCGAGATACAAGAGTAACCACTTGAGAACTTCACAAAATGCGGCACACACATAGCACGACGTAAGGTCACTTGATTTTCATGTATTGTGTTCATATTGCGGTTACATTTTTTTTTCTTCAGAATTATGATTGTTTAAACATTTCTTGACCACCCAGGATACGTAACTTTAACACGAATAAATAAAGACATTGTATCATATTTCCATATGTACGTGACCGATCGTAATTTTCTGGGATAGTTCGCACCAACAGAGGAAATTAGTATCATAAATAAAATTTTTTAGTGTTATAAGAAATTGCAAAAACATATACTTATAGGCTACACAAATACTTACGTTTGTCTGAAATCTATTTGTGTGTGTATATACGTCTAAAGGTATTTCTGGTGATTATTAGCAAAAGCGTATCAAAATTTTACTGGCAACTAATTTTCCAAATAATATTTGCGACAGTACAACACAGTTCAGTAAATTATAACACGGTGCTAAGATAGATTTTAATACACTTCGAAAATGCCGTTAAGAAACATTAATTCGATAGATTGTTATATTTAATATAGATATTTGTAACTATTTAAAAAATAATAATTTTAACATTATTCTTGTATTAAATTACAATTAAAACTATTTCATTACGTACAGCAAAAATAATGTATTTGAAGCTTATTGACTTGCGGTAAGTAAACCTTTCTATACAGGTGTGAAGAACTTCGAAAATATATCTAATTTGCTGTTGAAATGCTTTTTTTCTTTAATGTGTCTACTGTCGAACTATTTAAATTATTACAAAGCAATTATTTTGTATGTATTATTATTAAGCTGGTCTTAATAAAGTGAACCTAACATTACCATGAAGAATAGTGATTACATTGTTTTATACGAACTCAACTTTTGTTATCGTTTTTGTATAATCAAAACAAATAAAATCCGGCGAAACTACTTTGCGGTGGTTCGTATGTAACGATTTTTAAAATTAGTTATTGTAACAAAAAAAATATGTTTTTATAGTATAGAGGCACGATTAGCCTATTTCGCTTATTTATTCTAGTTCAGGGCGAAAGTCAAGAACATCCACCTACTTCACTATCTCTTCTGCGATTGGACGACAGCTGTTTCGACACTTCTTAGATGACTGTACGCCAGTAAAAAAATATGGATGTAATTCGTGAATATACTAATGGTATCTGTTTGTACAGTTATAGGTAGAGCCACGATTTTATGGCGAAAAGATTTTTGCAACATTTGGTTTCAAAGCCTTATGTTGACATCCGCAACTCTCTTTCATGGTCAGTGATTGGACGTTTAAACTGTGACTTGTCTTGAGGTTCTACTGACAAATCACAGACGTATTGCGTCACAATATCCTTATTGTTAGAGACGTGTAAAATTCGCGTTATTTTCTATCAGAAGACTGAGCTCCGACGTACTGTACGCTCGTACGACGTCTGCCATTAGCTGAATTTGATGATGCATCTTCTTGCCAATAGTAGAAGTCTCCCAGTCCTAGTATGCAGGGCACTCACAGTCAAATGTCACCACAGCTATCCAATGAAAACACGAAACGTGTTCAAGAATCTATAGGACTGTGAAGGCTAGTATATCACCAAATAATAACGCGAATTTTGCATGTCTCTACTTATTGTTATTGGTGCAGTCAAATGAGGGGCCGTGTCTGAGCAAAGACCCGCTGCCAATAGCCGTGACGCAGAGCTGCCGACGTGCACGCGAGACATTGAAACAAAATGATGCAAAAATCTTTTCGCGACAAAATCGTGGCTCTAGTTATAGGCTACAAGCCTATGTATAATCGCTAGAGGCCCGGAAAATTCGCGGATTCATTTGAGAAGACGTTAGATTTGAAACTGCTGTACACGTTAATCACTTGTGGATTGGGTCACTCTTACTGAAATCCTTACTTGACGACTGTGTTCCAATAGCAGACCTGCACGAAGACACTCACTGACTACCTTGTCACGTGTACAATTGGCCAGTCACTGGAGAGGTAGACAATGAACAAGTATTTGTGTACAGGACTGTGGAGTCCAGCCTGTAGGTCGTTGAGCCCGCGACATTATGGGTCTCTAATAATCGAATGTGACAAGTGTGCACATAGGACTGATAAGTAGAGCCAGTGATTTTTGGTGAAAAGAATTCTGCAACATTTTGTTTCAATGCCTTATGTGCACATCTGTTTCTCTGCTTCATGGTCAGTGATTGGAAGTTTTTAACTTTCGGAGTCGCGGGCTCCTACCCGCAAATCACGGACGTGTGGTGTCGCGGTAACATTGTTCTGGTTGGTGCAGTCAAATGAGCCACCCCTCTGCCCTGTTATATTCTGCCAATAACCACAGACCAGTGTTGCAGGTGTGCACGTAACGTATTGAAACAAGTTGCTGCAGAATTCTTGTCACCAAAAATCACTGGCTCTACTGATAAGCCTATGCTGCTGCCCGGATGATACGCACAATACTTTTGCCTCTAAGCATGGTCGTCTTTAGTAGAAGGCCGGAGTCTTGAATGTGGCAACGCTTCATCGGAGGCCTGCTGCTGGTCGCTCATTGGCTGCCCTAGTCAGTGTAGACATATACACGCCACTAAAGTTGCATCTATACACGTTGCAGAGACTAGGGTGGCCAAGAAGTGACAAGCAGCAGGCCCCCGATGCAGCGTTGCCACATTCAAGACTACGGCCTTCTACTAAAGACGGCTGTGCTCTAAGTGTATCGAACAAAAGAATGTCTCGACAGTTCATTTTGTATATTTTTACCGAGCGAGGTGGTACAACTGTAGCATGTTGGACTCGCATTTGGGAGGACCCGGGTTCAATCTCCGGCTCCGGCCATCCTGCTTTCGGTTTTCCGTGGTTTCCCGAAATCGCTCCATAAGAATACTGGGATGGTTCCTTAACAAAGGCCATGGATGACTCCTCTCCCAGCTCCTGTCATTGTACCAAGTTGTGTGTCGCCGTCTATAATGACCTTGGTGTTGACGAGACGTAAAACCCAATTCCCTTAGTACACTTCTTGTCAATTTTCAGTCTGAACAAGTACACGCGACTTGGACCATTGTAGCGCTGAAGCTGATGCGGGGAACTGTTTTTTTGAAGTGTGGGCGGTTTCAATGAAAGACGGCAAAATACGACGATGTGGTTGGTCGCATTTGTAAATGAGGATTCCATATTTATTATTACTTCTTGTCTAATGTCGTTTTGGTGTTTCGACACTCGTCCGCGCTGGAACTAGTTTGCCAGTGCTTGAAACGCCCGCTGCAAGCCCTAGACGTCTTCCGTCCGTGCACTCAGGTAGCTCTCCAGTGTTGGAGCAGTTGCTAATAAGCGAGGTTTGTCGTCTTTTATTAATTGTTTTAAGGCACGTCCCTTGAAATTACCTTCCACGACTGCGAGGCGCGTGATGATTAGATTCAACAAATAATGTGGAATCTGTGTGTACATTAGTCCTAGCTCTCCGCATCCTAAAAGGGAAAAAAATGTAATTAATTGACTCCTTTGCCGGTTCCTTGCATATGTGGCGTACATGGAAATACTTTTTCACACTTTAAAAGTTGTTGACTTCTGTATCAATATCTTAGTATCAGTTTTTATATTCTTGTACAACATGTGTGATATAATAAACAATACATTTGGTCTTATGTAATATAATTGAGTGTAATTCGTGTTTATATAGTAAGTAATTTAATAAATAGTGATCGATTAGATATTAAGATATATTGTATTTTATACAAGAAATTAGATTATCAATTTAATATTTAGCACATAACTTAGTACATAAATAATAACTGTAATTCTTTATAGCGTGTTATTATAAAAATGTTTTTGGGCAAATCACTTTATATTTTTAAAAAATGCGTGGAATATTTATTGCATAATTTTTTTTCACTTCTAAATATTTTTTATAGTTATGACTTCGACAGTTTTGCACATCAGAAAAACATTAATGACAAGTAATGTGCCAAAAATTTTTAGTTAACACGGTAAATTTATTGCAAAACTTTATTTATGCGAATTATTTGTTCATTTAGAACATCAAACTATAGTCAAATGTCTTGACGTCTTAAAAAAATTAATACACGTAATTTCCCAATATTACATATCGAAGTGAATTTAAAAATGTGTAGACCTATAATAGGTAGGGCCCGGTAGTTTTCGCAAAAATATTTTTGCAGTACTTTGTTACAGTGTCTTACGTGCGCACCTCCATCTCTGCTATGTGGTCAGTGATTGGATGCCGTAACACCAAGCGTGTGGAGGTTAAACCCGCAGATCACAGACGTAATGTGGGGCAGTTATCCGTGTACTGATTGGCACAGTCAAATGAATAACGATTATGCACAAAAACACTTTGTCAATAGCCATAAAGTTGAGCTGCAGGTGTGCATGTAAGGCACTAAATCAAAGTGGGGCAAAAATCTTTTCGCGAAAACTACCGGGCCCTACCTATAGGTAGAGACATGCGAAATTCGCGTTATTTTCTGACAGCTGACTAGACTCCAAGTGACTATAGGCTCGTTCGACGTCTCCCGCTGGCCGATATTGTCGTGACTTGCCGCGGAGAATGCTTACACGGTAGAGAGGCCAATCTCTGTAAAGACGTAACACACGTACATGACAACACATAAAGATTGTGGCCAACTAAATCACTTATTATGCTCCGTTATGTATAGGAAAGTGAAGTTTAGTCTGCTACCAAATGATATCGTGAATTTTGCATGTCTCTACCTATAGGTTAATATGAGAGTTAATTTTGAGCAAAAAATTTCAAGGTTTGTATATTGGGTAAGTCGAGGATTGGTGTGTGGATTTCAGAAGTATCTTACTTTAGTTTATTTAAAAGAAAACCACTCTCTGACATAAAAGAGGACGAATTATCAAGCCCGATAAACCAACCTATGTTAAACGGAAATCATAAATGAAAACATTTTGGTTCATTTCCTGTTCATGAAATTGAAGGAATTTACCTGTACGGGGTATGGGAATTTTACCATACAAAATTGCATCATTTCCAAGTGTGCTACTTTTTCGTCTACAGTACTTTAATGGGATGTGTGCTAACATAAATATACGAGAACTTCCTTCACTGTATGCACGTTTTCAGCACTTATACACGAACGTAAGGTACATTTATAAAATATATTTACAGTGTTCTTTCGTTGGTAGCATATCGATTATGGAAAACAATACAGAACAAAATTATTTTTGGTGGGCATCAAATAACTCTTCAGGAGACTTAAATACACAGTAAAAAATGTGTTACTTAAAAAAACACTTTTTTTTGGAAACTAGTTTCCAGGATAGGTTTTGTAGCTTTACAAAAATATTGTAGTTTTGACAGGAAATTCTTGGAAACATACAGATATGTCAGTATATTTTCAATTTTTTTTTGTATTTTCACAAAAAATTTCTACATTTACAACTAAATTCTTGTAATATTTTACAACTGTTTGAAGTTTCACGAAGTTATTTTTGGTTATTAGTTCCCAAAAAAATGTAAACGTACAATATATTTTGTAAAATAAAAATGTGACACGTCTTCGAAGGTTATCTTGTTTCACATCGAACAGTCTGCTCATAAAAATGTATCCCTCTAATTCCCTCAGATATTTGGAAAATTTAGACCACTTTAATGACCTGCGACATTCTTGTTGTAGTGATTGTGGTGACTAGACTGATAAATGATCTGATATTGGTTTACAAGCAGCGGCGTCATTTCAGGTTTTTCTAGGGGGGGGGGGGAGCAAGATTTTGTTTTCCAGCGACAGTGACCTTGTTGCATCTTTTTATTAATTAAGCTTGTATAAATTAGATGCTATAATAATAAAACTTCAGTTTTATGTGTTTAAGTTAGCATTATTTAAATTTTAAAATACAAAAAATATATTTATACACATAACATTCTAAATCCTCCCCCCCCCCCCCTTTTGTGGCCCCAAATGACGCCCCTGTTTACAAGGTTTTTTCTGGTAAAAGTACGAAATTTGACTGTGTATATGTGTACCTTTGTATCAACTATTGCCCTACATAAATATTCCTTTATTCCGGCGCTGCTTCATACTCTTATTATGTCACTGCAGTGGCGGCTCGTGTGTTGTTGCCAGGTAGGGCTGCAGTTGCCAAGAGCTGTACAGGGTTGTGCGCTGGTTGACTCTACAGCCACTGACACGCTGATGTACAGGTGCCCCTTACTACTGAGTGGTCACAACACATCTAGTAGCCGGCAAATATTTCATGCTCGTTGGTCTACGGCGCGTTCATCAAGAGTGTACAGTTCCGACTGTCTGCAGCCCCGCCTGGTAACAACCCACGAGCCGCCACTGACACGCTGATGTGCAGGAGTCCCTTACTACTGAGTGGTCACAACACATCTAGTAGCCGGCAAATATTTCATGCTCGTTGGTCTACGGCGCGTTCTTCAAGAGTGTACAGTTCCGACTCTCTGCAGCCCCACCTGGCAACAACCCACGAGCCGCCACTGGTCACAAGATCCCTGACGTGTTTTCGCAATAAGAACGGGTTCATTTCGGCCGAGTTGAAAATTCTTGTAACCTCTCTACAAGTTGGCCCAAAAGTCCCGCATCATAGGCAGTGTGTGAAGTAAATCATAGAATGTGCTCGATATGATTGCCTGAAACGTCAAAACACAGCTGCGGGCGACCATGCATGTTCCACAGAGCAAGTTTAAGGCCCTCATTGAAACTGCACTCGGACGAGTGAATCAGTGCGCGGCACATATCCTCTTCTTTTCTATCAACTCCCATTGATGACTTTGTGCCTGTGCTAGCATAATTAATAAACGCGGCTTTCTGCCGGTAATCCATTTAAAACTTGCCCTCCTTGCCAATCAGTGTTCGCCCAGACCCAGTTTTAATCATACCTTTACCCAGGCGGCACCTTATGGGTCATCGGATCCTAATATTTATATCACCTTTATTGCCTTTTACTCCTGTTCCAATTGGCTTAGCCACTGGTCGAAATCTTCGAGTCGTTTCCCAATCTTTGTAGCAAAGCTGTTCCACTTCTCAATAATTCCTCTGTTTGCCAGTACAGCTTTTAGGTCTACCTTAACCTTCCCGTAGTCTTGTAGTTGTGCCTTGAATTCCTCGCTGATGTCGTCAGGTTGGGGCATTCCAAGACTACGTGTTCCATCGTGTCATCTGCCCCACAAACATCACAGAAAAGTGAATCCACCAATTTCATGCTGTGCAACTTAGCCTTGAAGTTGCCATGTCCTGTCATGAGTTGTGACCTGTAGTGGTTTACTGTTACCCAGTTTCGCTTCACCTTGTCTGTGCCACAGAGCAGGATAATCTCGCCACGCTCTTTAATCTTCAGTATGGTTCACCTGCAACATGGAGAACACAACTGTATATGATGAGGGACTTTTGGATCTCTCTGTATATTGATCGTCTCGGGGTCCCTTCGGCTGTCGTGAGAAGCTCCGAGGAGCGGAAGTAAACAGTTTGTTACAACCAATCCGTTGCACGTTGGTACACTGAAAAAAAAAATTGTCACCACAAAATATTTTGTCAGTAAGAACAGAAACCCGGAAATTTCGCTAATTCATTTACGAAGACGTTAGGTTTCAATCCCCTGTACACGTTCCATAGTTTCGCTATTGGGCCACAGTAAATGAAACTCTTACCTGAGGACTGTGAACCAATAGTAGACCTGCATGACAACACTCACTGACTGCCGAGCTACCTTGTCACATGTACAACTGTCCACTCACTGGAGCAGCAGGCAATGTACAAGTATCTGAAGACATAGTGTACGCAGGCCTTTGGAGTCCAGTCGGCTGGTCGTTGAACCCGCGACATTTCCTGGTCTCTAACTATGAACATTGCCAAATATGTTTGTGGTGACCATAAAAATGTTTTGCTGTAACCAATACATTTTAGCAGAGAATAAGAAAAAAATCTGTAACTACTACTGTGATACACATATATAAGTTTATTATTAATTCAATAAACAGGAGCTGAAACACAGTAACTGCTGTCGTACGGATAATGTCTCTATTTAGCTACTGGCTTACCTATCAGAAAGCAAACCAATATGCTTCCGATTCTCACAGACGATGTATTTCATTTATGAAAATGTTTACAGTAAAAAATTGATTAATATTATAACATTTTGAAGTGTCGACGGAAGCTTACAGGTTATGAGAAATGAAACTAGAAGCAACTAAAGAAAAGGAAGAAAGGGCCGTAACTCGGTACATAAGAGTGGCAACCCGTCCTCTCCTGGGTCTCGAGCTAGGCAGGATGATGTTCGAAGGCTCCACAAACTAGTTCACTTGTTTTCAATTAGTACATTTAGTTTCTCGCAGTCATTCAACGTGGGTCCCGGCCAGCTGCCAAAGAACGGGTTACATTGTGGAGTAATTTATGCACTGCTTATAGGTTGATTGTGTAAGCTTTTAATGTACATTTGAATTTTAACCGTAAGAGCCTCGTTGACGAATTCCCTGCGTAGTTCGTATCAGGATAAGGTCAGCCTTACCGAAGTTTTCAGCCGCTCAACAAACGATCAGAAATTAATAGTTTCTGATTGGGAGGAACACTGGCCGCGTCGTTAGTCTCGTCCTTCCTTCCTTCTCTGGGATTATGGATGAAGTCTGGATTCTCGGTCCTTGAACCAAAAGTTGGCGGCAGGCATGTCCTCCTCTCGATATTGAAAGAAAAACGTTCTCCATTGTTGCAAAATGTCAGTTCATCTGTTCCAAAACCAGCTACCAACTGTTGTTGTTCTACGAACAAAAACCTCCGCTCTGGCAACAAACTTCTCCTAGTCAACCACTACCTATCGATTTCCAGGATCGGATCATATTGCTGTCCTCAGTAAAAATCACTTAAACCTAAAAAAAAAAAAAATGTGTAAGTTCTATTGAACAGTGAGAAAAACACAAAGAAGTTACATATAGCAATAAACATTAGGTAGTGAACTTTAACTAGCGCGAGATATCTGCGACCATGGATAAATGAAATATTTACAATATTTTTTATGAATGTTTGACCATAGACATTTAAATATTTTATCTGTAACATGTGCATTTTGTTATGTCACACTACAAACATTTTTGGCGAGGTCCATATTGAGAAAATATTTTGTTTCCATAACAAACCCGTTTTTTTTTCTGTGTAGGTATATGGCATAGAAAAAATAAGGTGTTACTAGATTGGTATCTCCTATGTTAACATCTTTGACCGAGTACGCCTAGCGATTATGGCGCCTTGCGACTGGTCATGAACTAATCGTAGCCAAAGATTATATACCTAACAGAAAGATGAGCAACTCAATGATTTTTTTTTTCGTGCTAGTAATTGCACCTAGCGCTCCCAGTGGTCACTCGTGGAACTAACGAAAAAAACTAAGCTATGCTAGCGCTCCACATGGCGTCTCCATAAACTTATGGCGGGAATTTTAAATTTATTAATTATCCATGAAAAAACAAATCTATGTTAAAAAATTCACATTTTAATGCCATGGGTCTATTTATATGCTATTTGAAAGGTTTTAATTTTTAAATTCTGATAGAGAGTACATATCACAAAACTGTTACATTGAAATGTTGGAAATTTTTTGTACTACGATACTTTTTTTTTTCCATAAGTTTGAATGAATCTGGCGAACTATTAACATTTAGAAAATAATGTTTAGCTAAATCTATTGAAATTTATGCACTGAAAAAACTTGGCATCATAGTACAAACAATTTTCAAAATTTATATCTAACAAATATGTAGCAGATCCCTTGGAGGATTTAAAAAATTAAACTCTTTGAAACAACATAAATAGGAACCCATAGCCGTAAGTAAATTGCTGCTGAAGTTCATATTGTAGATACTGTTATACATAGTAAAATCAAATAATTTTGGGTATTTACAATAACATACAGCACAATGTTTCATGATACAGGTAAAAAAATACTGATGAAAATGAAATCCCTTTATTTCACATTCTTACAAATCTCTCCTAGAAAAATACATTCATTGCAAAAGCAAACGAA